>JANHQD010000779.1:0-10705 GCA_024721195.1 Marasmius sp. AFHP31
AACTTAGGAATGAGTTTGGGTACCCAAATCTCTGTCGAGTTTTTCTTCATGCGCGCACAGCAGGCTTTCTATAACATATTTGTGTATGGTTGTCGTTGTCGTTGAGCCTTGACATTCCCGAGCGTTTGTCCTTCGATTCCGGATTCTATAAAGTCGAAGCTATACAAGAGGTATTTATAAGTTATGGTATCGGATACTGGAGCTTACTTCTTATCTTTGTAGCACCTTATAAGAGCTGACCATCGAATCTGCCGCGCGTAACCTCCCATCACAGGACAATACTGTACAATCAAAACCATGAGCGGCTTCAGCGGGATATACCAAGAAACCACGTACTTTACACCTCTTGTCAAACAAAAGACTCGCGTGTGCCACTTCGGTCATTGAAGAAATCCTTTCTGGTAGCCCAGCCCTGACGGAGCTCTCTTCCATATGAGGGCCGTCGAACGATTCAAACACAGCTTTCGTATCCTCTTGAGTCTTCGTCGTCCTCGACATGTTCAAAAGATCCTTCGGCTGATCATATCCCGAAACCCGTGGAAGCACGCGTTGAAAACAAAAAGGAGGGAAGAAAAACACGAGCACGCACCTCGTATATCACTTCTAATGGCAGTCTATACATATTCTGCAGTGACCCTCGACGACTTCCAAACGTCCAATTGTCCTTCGGCCAGTCGCCTTTTACCGAACCTGGCGATATCATAGTCGTCTATTCCTTTGCTTTTGGGGCATTTGAAGAATATTCACGCAGCAGGAACGGTTTGAAGAACGCGATTTGAAGGCATGTGAGGGGGGGAAAGCAGGGGAAGAATGTGGTACGAGTCCAAGCGTTGTCGCGCCCCGTGGAGTTCTTGAGGGTGAATTTGATTGATGACCATATCCCCATCCTTCGTTCGGCGAAGACCGTTTCGGTTTTGCTTCGAAATACTTTATCCGAAGAAAATGAATATTCGTTCTACATCGTACGATACAACCTGGCATATCAGTCAAGTCCTGGCAGCATCAGGTAGCTGATCATTGGCTTCGGCTTCGAATTCCAGAGTTCCAATTGTGGGTATTGTAGGTTCCAATGAAGCTACGCGTCTGATATGGAGAATAGCATGGCTTGTGAGCACTGAATGGAGTACCCGCTCAAAACTATGAACGGCTTTTTTAGCATAGATATCGTTTGAATGGATGAGGGTACGTACGAAGATAGCAGATGCACAAGGTCGCGCTGAGAACGGCCGATGCAAGCATAAAAAAGAGGGGGTTGTCAGGGTGAGCACGATACAGCTACGAGTGACTTACTGGAAGAGCCAAAATCACAACTACGTTGACCAGGGAAACCACTGGACAAAGTTGTACTCAGATCAGTCCTATCGCCGACTACTTGGCGATGACATTGGGAGCACTCACAAAAGATGAGGATGTAGTAGACTATCCCTGTTCAGACGGAACAGTGTTCATACTTGGCTGGCCGGGACAATCGCCGATAGGAGCTCGAAACTCACCGTCTCGATACACAGCGTTCATAAGCTCAGACTTCCCGCCCGTGAGTAATTATCAGGATCACTTCGCGCCGTCTCCTGAAGAAGTATGGGTTACTTACACGCCGAGATCCCAGGAATGATCATCATTACTAGAGTGCCTGCGGATATCCGTCAGTTGATCGCTCGACGTTAGGGAGCGATATCAACGTGCCAGTGTCATACGCCATTAACAAAACCCAGCATAGATACAGTACATCACTCCCGCCCGAAATGAAACAACCACGAAGCTCGGGTAGTAGTGCAACTGCCGGGAGATCAACACCTAAGCAAATATTGGGAGTCTCAACGAGCTGACTTACATTCGGTAGCGTCAATAAATGACTCGAAGAAGACAAAGCATGGGATCCAGCATCCCAGAAAAAACGCAAAAATGCCGACTGCGACGAAAACTTTGCGTTCCCATACAGCCCACAGGCGGACTGCGAGGAGTACTGGATGATCTGATGAGTTTTCATGCGCACTACGAGGGGAGAGTAAAACCGAAAGCGCACCTTCGGAGAGCACAATGCCTCCGACAAAACTCCCTGCAGGTTTAAATGTGTTACACACACTAAAAAGATAAGACGATTGTGTTGAAACGCACATCCGCCAATGTAAAACCTGATGGAGCAATCCTGTGGGCTCAGGCCCTTCGCGAACTGGTCTAGCAGAAAAGAAGAGCGAAGATTAGAGTATAGACTTGAGCTACACACACTCTTACGATAAAAAACCACCCCAGTGGTGTCGAAGAAGGGCAGATATCGTTGTAGCAGATATAGAATCGTCACTAAAGTCCACTTCTTCCTCCAGACGTGCGTCGCCTCCAGATTCAAGTTGAGCACCACATCGTACACAAGTATGGTTGAGCTCACAACTAAAACAAGTCATCATGGTCGTGGTATTGTGAGCTGTTTCGTGGACCTGAATATCGTGTATACGTACCGTCAACATACTGAAACCAAGTCAGTCAAGGTTTATATTTGGTTTGGGATAGAAGCTCACCGTGACTATCCTTTGATGCCATACACTTGCGTCAAGCTTTGAGAGCGCTGTCGCTATGCTCGTACCATCCGACATTGTCCTGAAGGTAGGTTCGGAAGGTAACTGGGTTGGCAGTCGCTGACCACATAAATCATTCGCTTTGAAGACATCAGATGATAGTGATCTGTTCAAAACGATGAACGGGAACAGGCGGTCAGAAACAAGGACACTGGCTCGAGGACTTGAGTGCTGTACCATTCGCCGTATTGTTGGATGAAATGTTACATGCACGAGCTCCGCAAGCGATGGTAACGGGGCATACTAATTTGACGTACCGTGTAGCGTACAGTAGCGTTCAAGTAGCGTACAAGTAGCACGTGGTGGCGTACAAGTAGCACATGGTAGCGTACAAGTAGCGTACGGTAGCGTACTGGTAGCGTACTGGTAGCGTACTAGTAGTGTACGGTAGTATATTATTCATGGATAGTTGGGCATGACTACACATGTCAATGAAGTGTACTGAGTTGTCCCATATTTTGCTAGACATGAGGAAAGTCCACCGTCAATACAAACGCGTGCGATCAAACCATCAAAACTCGGGCGCTATCTTGTAAGCGTTTAATATTCAATCGATTTCTCTTTATAAAGACGTAAGTGAGTGCTTTGCTCTCTTCCTACACTCTGTACCTCAGCTGGCGATGAATTACAATGGCGAATGGACATGGTTATGATGAAGCAGGCCACAAGGATACATCGAATCCGACCCTGAATTCATCCGGGATTGATTTTGAAATTCTTATCGAGCGGGCTGGTGGTCGTTTTTCGTCGTCCTTTTCCTTTGTTCCATCATGCTCAAGGGCCTGGTAAGTGCATTCCGTGGTATCTTCCTGTCCACCTTCTAAATCCTGGAAGAAACGAGCTTTGAGCTCGCTATTCAGCAAGGACGGCAACGATGTTCAGCTAGAAGGGCCATCTAGTCGCCTTCGTCCATCAGGAAAACCTGTTGTTGTCGCAAAAGACAATATTCCCAACGCTCGAGCGGCTTCTATATCAAGCAATAGATCAATTCCATCATCTATAGGTAACTTTGGGATGTCTGGTCCAATCCACTCAATACTAGCTGACACACATACTCAACATTGATAGTCGAACATGTTAGGAAACGGTTTCGCCGCCAGTCGCCATCTGGTGATCGCATTCTCGTAGCCGATCATATGAAGTCTGCTCTGTGTCAGTATCCTTAATGAAAATGTATACAATATACATACTCATTCTATAGTCTAGCTGCACACCTCACAGAAGCTAGGAGTCACTATCCCGACAGTCATAACCATCATACTGGTGCTTTTTCACCTCATACTCACTGCGCTACGTGTGTATACCAGTTCGGGCATGGACCTGTGCACTCTGTTGACCCCGGCATGATACCCTTTCACTTTCCCCACCATTCTCCATCTGCTCTTCCTCCCCAATCTCACCCTCCATTGGCTACCTACACCGGCTTTGAGTCAGCTCAAGCCCTCACTCATCACCACTCGTTTCCTTCCCTTGGATCGACCAACAATCCGGGACTTTCTGTAGAACCCCCCAGCACCGCTCATTATCCATCTTCACACGCTCAACACTCCTCTGTCCCAACTACAATGGCTGGAAACTCAATCGAGGCACAGAAACTCAATCGAGGCACACACGTCGGTTGGTCAAAAGAACTCCACCCAATCTGATTATTCCGACGTGTTCGAGACTGTTGACAAGGATATCACCGATAACCAATACTGGTGCAAGTATGGTCCTGCCAGACTTGTCTCAACTGAGGATCTGTTGAGGGATTGGAACCGCTCACCTCAGGGCCACTATCATGCGCACGTATCTTGGACGGTAGCAGCCCAGCTTGATGACTTTAATGTCGATTGGTCAACCCGTACACATACTGCGAAACATAGCGGACTTACGGCTGGGATGCTTTCAAAGACCATTGATGGCGGGTACCGGATGTTCCGTCACTGTCTCGGATTCCTCGAGTGTGCAAATCCTGATTGTGCTCGGGTGATTCGTGCTTACTCAACTCAAGCCCTAATCGCCAAACAGGTGGGCAACTTATGCAAGTGTAGTCATCCCACAGACCCCGAAAAGCAGTTCTCCCTCACCCATGTTCCTTGTCCCAATCGATCCACAATTATCAAGTATGCCGGCGGTATCTGGTACTGCAACGGTGAAGCACACGATCATGACCGTATCCCCCGTTCACTCCATCTATCCAGAAAACAGAAACAGCAGCTTCATAATTTAGTGAACGCCAATCCTGGTGCCCCACCTGCAGCACTTCGCGCTGGAAAGACAGTCTCCGGCGAGTCATCCCTTGACGTCAGTGATCGGCTTGGTAACTCAAAGGCTGCACGATATGAGATTGACAAAATCCGACCCCCTCGACCTGCCTCAGGAGATGATTTTATCGCACGATACGTTCAGTTTGTCCGGGACCATCCAAATGTCATCATTCTCAATACTCTACCCGACGGTGATCCTGTCGTGATCTCGATTCAGACTCCATTCATGGCCGATCAGCTGGCCCGTGCCTCCAAAAATGAAGATGGTTTCAGTGGACTCATCTCGGATGTGGCTCAGAAATGGTTTGCTTCCCGACAGTCATGTTTAATCACCACATCAGTATTCTCGCCTGTGCTTTCGGTTTGGGTCCCTGCAGTCTATTCATATGCTAATGGGGAGTCCGAGTCCTACTACAAATGCCACTTTCTTGCTGTATTTCGCTCGCTTCGTACAGTCAAGCAGAGCAGGGGCAAAGTTGTTACAGATACAGATCTTATAGGGGTGAGTGTAATTCCTAAACAACAAATTCACTTCGTTCTAACCTGATTTAAAAGGTGATGGACTTCAGTCAAGCAGAGCAGAACGGAAAGCGGGCTGCATTCATACAGTTCTGGCTTGAGGATTCGAATGATACTCGCACCCAGGAAGAACTTAAAGCGGCTTATGGGACAATTCCCCGAGGCTGCCATCAACACTTTCGGAGTGCTGTGACCCGTGTTATGAAGTTCCTTGCAGTGGATCGGAATACACGCCGTGAGGTCATCGAGGACCGCCAGGATGAATTCAAAAAACTTACCCACCAGCTCTTGAGACAGACAACCACTCAGGGGTTTCTCTCAGTCTCAAGATCAATTAAGGAGCGCTTCCCTCGGTCAAAGCCATGGATGGAGTGGTGGGAACGCCCCGATCGGGTCAATATGCTCGTTGTCCCTGATGGTGACATTCGCTCTACGGTACCGGACTCGACTAATGCACAAGAGTCAGCACACGCTGCAATGTATACGAAACATGGGAAGGATCATGAGGTTCTTACAGGTATGAAGAAGCTTCTGTTGATCTCAGACGAGTTCGAAAGATTGTGGATGCTGGAATCGGGTGCGTACCTGTCTTCTCTATCTGTCCAAAGAATACTATGTAATTGATGCTCTCGATTTCTAGTTGGTGCACTTGGAGAGGGAAAAACAGACTTGGAACGGCGCCAGGAGACAAAAGAGAAGTACGGTCAGACCAAGAAAAGCCGCACCACAGCTGCAATCAATGAAAGAGAGAAACGACGACGACTTCCTGTGTCAGATGCCCGTCCGCCGGATACAATTCGGGCCTTACTCAGTCACTCAGGCAGCAAGCGCAAAGAAAGGTTGCCGGAGAAGCCTTCTACGGCGCAAAAGAAGGTATTGTGGTGTTTCAAATTCTAATCTTCATGACTGATTTGTTTTGTATAGCATAAACAAACATGCTCAGACGCCGAATCGTCGTCTGAGAGTGATACAGTACGTACCTATCCAACTAATGGACGAATCACTGATTTTAATCACCTACTCAGCCCCTCTTGGATGCACAACACAAGTCACTTAAATCACCCTCCAAACGGCATTCTGCTGCTACTTTCGCGACACCCATACGAAAGGACCGCTATCGGACTTCACTGAACTTGGTTTCCTCGCCTATACGTCCGGTCAAGTCACCTCTGGTCAAACATATACGTTCAGGCCACAAGCTAGGGCCTGGTGATGTTGCTTCATCACCCAAGAAAGTCACATTCAACGATGTCATTGGACATACTATTCCCTCCCGGTCTACCACTGTTGTGTCGAACTCTAACGGAAGCACCCAAACCGACTATAACATGGAAACTCAGCCAAACGGAGACACATGGTTATTCATTACTGCCGGAATAAAACAGCTCATCGGCTACAAGTGGGGTCGTAACTCATGTTGGCTTGACACTCCACTGGAATGCCTCTTCTGGACAACAGCCCGGACCGCAAAGTCGATCGAGAACATTGTCACAATGGAAGGCGGGTCAGACCTTGGCTTTACGACTATCTTTCACACTATCAATGCTCGAAAGCTCAAGCTCTTGAGCAATACCGCCGACGAGATGATGGCACGCGAGCTATCCTCCACCAAGCAAGCCCTCCGAGAGTATCTCGTTTTGGAACACAACGGTCATCCAAAGAATTGGACGAACTTTAGTACACTGGAAAGGGAGGACAATGATCTCGGATGGCTTGCTGCTGCCCTCGAATACATCCCTCATAATCTTTCGGACCAACCACTCTCGCCGGCTCAAATCGCACTACAACATCACTTCTGTATATGGGTTCTTCGGTACAGGTTTTGCTCGAGAGGTGAGCCTGTACCAGACAACCAGGGCTCACAACCATGGGGACACTACTCTATTCACTCTGTTTCCCGTGAATACCCAATCCCTAACCTCTACATTCGCGATCACCAGCGCTACAGGGGCGATTTCCAAAGATATCTCAGTGCTCGGATGGAGGTTGGCGGCGTTGGAAAACCAATTGCCTGTTGGCGATCGGTTGACGGGAATGTGATGTGTACTGGGAGTGATGGCGACTCCCAGGCCTTCGAGCCCATTGTTTCTCTTCCACAGATTCTCATTGCCCGCGTGGATACCGATGATACAACCGCTCCTGGTTCCAAATCTACAATATGGAATTTCCCACATCTTGTCTATCCATATGGCACAAACACAGCTGCAAAGAACGCTGGAGTGGTCTATGAGCTCACTGCGCGCTCATTTTATGATGGAGGTCATTACATTGGACGGTTCACTGCCGTCACCAGTACTGCTACACGACGAAGGGCGGTTTTTACCTACGATGGTATGTGCAACGAGGGTTTTAGCATCCGGGAAGCGAAGGGAGGTGTCACAAAGCTGCTAGGGGGCTCTTCAGTCGAGAATCTCCCTCCTGACTACCACACATCAGCCGTCTTCTATGTTCTACAGGGGGGGAGATCTGCTCAGGACTGGGTTTGGAAGCGTCAAGCGGAAGCTCTGAAGTCCATGGTGGGGATAGACGTTGGTGACTCCGCTCCAAAGGCACGAACGGTCGAACCGTTCTTCCGAAAGCAAGGGTACCAGGAAGTTTCTCCAAGCGAACAGTTTTGGCTGTCTCCTGAGCAGGTCACCGCAAGGGAAGCTCACAATCGAAAGCGGGAGTACGAGGCACCCGATGGTGAGTCTAGTTTTTTAATACTACTCCTTTGATGAGACTCAAAAGAGCCTCAAGTTCACAGCACGACCGACAACAGCAACTTGAATGATCAGGCTATTGATCAGTGCGATATGGACAGACCAGTTACATCCCCAACACCATCGGATAATGGTGACATGTCGTTGATCTCAATGGATCAGCCTCCATCCTCGTCATCCCGCGAGTCTGCCGTGCATTTTCAATGTCGATGTGGTGACACTGAAGATGGAGACCGCCAAAGGATCAAACAAAAAATCATCCAATGCGAGGCATCTGGATGTGAGACGTGGCATCACGTTGCATGTCAACTGGGAGGCGAACGGGAGATTCCAAGTACGTTTTATTGCCATATGTGCAATGGAGATCTGCCGGGGTACATGGGCAATGGATGGAAACGTAAATTCCTCGATCGATTGTGAGTCGAACCCTCGGCTTTAAATGACTACTCACGTATGACTTGATGTAGACAGGAGAGCGTAGATCATGGAACGATCTACTTGATAAAAGATATCAAGTCCCGGTTACAGTACGCTCTCTGCTCACGTCTACTGATCCGACCCGTGCCTGATTGATTTGTGCAGACGAGGAATTATGGTTCTAGTGCATGATGGTCTCTTTCACTACCCAGCCCGTTTGATTGAGCCAGTCTCGCGTACTTACTGGCGTGTCAAGTTCTGGAGAGGTAACGTTCCAGGACCCGGGACAGTTCACGAACCAGGCAAATATACCGAAGTTCATCTCCAAACAATTGTCGATGCCTTATCCAACAACATCAAAGGGCGGAGGGGTATCCGAGTGAGTTGTTCTGCACTTTCAAAACTTCACTTTCTGAGATATCTTTAGATTGGCCGGTTTATGACGACTCGAGAGAGTAACGAACTCGAGAACAAGCGCGAGTATCCGTTGCCAACGGAGTCCCAAAGATATACGGCTGAAATTCACCGCATACTGAGTCCACACACAGAGGCTCTGCACAGGTTGATATTTAGGCCGGAGGAATGCGATCCCTCCGACTATCCAAGTTTGCAATATCAAAAAGAGCGCAAAACCCGCATTGTACCCTTAACTGGTGGATTACCTCCGACCACCAGATCCCAAATTATGAACTGGATGTACAATGTCGTACCCGGTCTCAAGGAGCCAAACAATCACACCTGGGTGACCGATGGGGGCCTTCAAGAAGCTCTTATGCGGTTCATAGCGCATCGAGATCACAACGAGTTTGGTAATCTCGAGGCCTGTCCAAAGGAGGATCGCAAAAGGGATGAGTTTATCCGAGCCAGGGCATGGGAAAGACTCGATCGGTACACTGGACTCACGCAGGACGGACGACCACAGCCCGCAGTTGAAGATGTCGATCGCCAAGCACTGATTCTGCTTGAAGATGCCATGTTCTCACCCAATCTCAATCCCGGTCCAGCGGGGAATCAGCAATGGGGACTTGATGTCGGGATTCATCAGGATAATTGGGATCCCTATTCCTACTTTCCCGATCCCCAAGGAAAAGTGCACCATGTTTGGGAGAATGATGAGGTACGCGACGTACGCCCAAACATCACTACTCATGAGTGTCATTCTAACAATCTTCCAGGTTGGGAAGAAGTATAGGGAAGACCGTTATACTCTCACATGGTTTGAGAAGAACGAGAAAGAACAGAATGAAAAGTCCCGAAATGACAGTGCAGAGGTTCAGCAGAGAACTCGACCACGAGCAAGACCTGGATACAAGGCAAAGTCGTCATAAGATCAATCGGAAAGTCCAATCTGTTGTTACAAACAGCAGTATTAGATTATTAGATATATATTGGGTAGTCTGGTTCTCTAATATGTGTTAGCAATCCATGAGTCGGCGTGTTCACATAATACATAAGTATCGAAGATTTCTTATAGGTACTGTACGAATTGGTTGCGACCTCTACTTCGAGGCGTTGAGTTCTAAGGACGGATTACAATGTTAGCACAATTGAATCCTACGGTACTGTAGTTAGAGGAAACATATCTAAGTTGCAACGCTGAAATGGCGGTCACAAATGGCTAAAGATAGTGGGAGTGAGTGACACCGGTGGGTAGTGTTAACGCCGGTGGGAAATATCAGTGTGGGGTAAAGTGTGTGATGCTAGCCGCTGTGTAAGGATTCGCCGTTTGCAGACAAAGAAGTTGCTGCAATGCTCCCATTGCCCCTTGAAGACTCCCGCCTCGTCACGTACCTCAAGTTTGTATTAGCGTTCCGAGTAGCGTACATGGCCTTTCAGGTAGCGTACGTGACCCTCCAAGTAGCGTACGTGACCCTCCAAGTAGCGTACGTGACCCTCCAAGTAGCGTACGTGACCCTTCAGGTAGCGTGCGTGACCCTCCGAGTAGCGTACATGACCTTCCAAGTAGCGTACGTGACCCTCCGAGTAGCGTACGTAGCGTTCATTGTAGCGTACGTGTAGCGTACCTGACGTACAAAGTAGCGTACCTACCGTTCTGAGTAGCGTACATAGCAATCATAGTAGCGTATATTGCATAATCAGTAACATGGATAGTTGGTGTACTTATGAAGTAGATTAGTATGTCTGGCATCTGAATTAGTGTAGTATATACCCACATTGCGCTCACTGTCGCTGTGCTTGCGAGGTAGAATGATTCGGTGTTTCCCGGGGCTCAAAATTTCTATTCCAT
>JANHQD010000788.1:0-11848 GCA_024721195.1 Marasmius sp. AFHP31
GCCCTCCGTTGTCTCGGAAGGGAAAACCGTCGGAGCATCGTGGTTACCTCGTGGCCCGGTCTCGAAGTACCGAAATATTCATTCCTTTTTGCTCTTGCTTGTCCACCTCGAGTCCCGCTTTCAAACGTTCTATACAGTCGAGTCTCAACATTGCTGTCAACACGACGGGGACCCGGAACGAGGCATGCCTGCCGGTTCACGTGTCCGTACTTATATAGTTCGTCCGTAAACTTCAGGGAGGCGTCTTCAAATCGTATCATGTTGTACGACGCTAGTGCTAGTATACCTACATACTCTATAGTAACCAGGCTCAACATACTCCGGCGAACGGGTAGACTATCGGGGTCTTTTGTTCATCCAGTGGTCCAGGCAGGGAGGAGAAAAATAAAATAAAATACACCTAGAATTGTTTCACCTCCATATCGCCGTTTGCTTTTTGCGCTTGGCGAGTACACCGCCGGAATAGACAAAACGTGTATATCATACCGGGCTAACGATAAGTAGATCATATATCCCTCCACCCTTCAAGGGGTAAAACTTGGTAAAACATCCCAAGCTCAGGCTGTACTCCAAACCAAAAAGCGCCACCCTGCATTACGCCGAATTTGAACTCGTTCAATCCTTGATCTTCCCGGGAACTAGGAGGGAGCGCCCGCAAACGGCTTCAAAAAACTGAATCAGTGAAAAGAGCCCCATATCCACAGGCGGAATTTCCAACTCACTCTCTCTTGAATGATCGCAAACATGACTGTTGCGTGGACCGGTGGCGGGTGATCTGTGCCGGAGACGTTTCCCTCATGCATAAACGCAAGAAAGATGAAGTGATTTCGAATCCTAACTCGTTGTGCATGCATATTCATGCGGTCCAACGCTCAATGAATGAACCGGGGCATGAACGCTCGTTCCGTTCCGTAGTCATCGCAGGCGAGAAAACCTAGAAGCAAAGGGGAAGAGAAAAAAAATATTTGAAAGGCTATCAAACCCGCTCACCCAAATCGTTTAATATATGTACTGACCGTTTACTCCGCGAAGTACGCAGGGAAGCACCGGTCGGGCGCGATTCGGTGTAACCTGGGTCATCACAGGCCATCACCAGAAGGTTTGAAACGGCGTGGAATTGAGTACATCGTGCGTGGCTACGTAAAATCGTAATGAAAAGGGGGACGAATCAGGAGAGGTAGTCCTTGGTAAAGCGCTTGCTTGCGGAGATATTGTACTATTACTGTCGTGTCGGCGAGAGGAAGAAGAAGAAAAAAGAACAGATCCGTGTGTCATAAGGAACATGGTTTCTACCGTCCGTCTAAGCATCAATTAGCTTCTCTTCCTGAGGTTTCTCCTCTTGGGCAGCTGTTGCCTTCTTTGTGGGTTTGCGCCCATAGAACTCTGCAATGATCTTGGGGTTGATTCGGTTGAGCTGTTCCTTCGGGAAGATGCGAAGAAGAGACCACGCAAGGTCAAGGGAGTCGAAGATGGTTCGAGACTCATAGGCACCTAGAAACAACGAGTTACTATCCTCGAATGAAATCTTGTCATGGGGGCAGAAATGACAAACCTTGTCCAACAAATTGATGCTCAAACTTGTCAAGGAACTCCAATGCAAGCTTGTCTTCGGCGGACAATGCTTCCTCACCAACGACAGCTTTCATCGCCGCGGCGTCTCTCCCAATGGCATACTTGGCGTACTGTTCACAGGATTAGACTGTTGGTTGCCTGGGAGGAACGCCGTTAACTCACCAACTGATTGGAGACGTCTCCGTGGTCTTTCCTCGTGAGCTTCTCTCCAATAGCACTCTTCATCAAACGTGATAGAGAAGGCAACACATTAATCGGTGGATAGATCTGTCGATTGTGCAACTGTCTGTCGACGAAAATCTGGCCCTCCGTGATGTAGCCCGTCAGATCAGGGATAGGATGGGTAATGTCTTGGATGAGGATCGCCACGCGTTAGAAGTAGTATTACTGAGATCATGGGGTGAAACTTACCATCATTGGGCATGGTAAGGATCGGAATCTGGGTAATAGACCCATTCCGTCCCTCGACACGACCAGCTCGTTCGTAAATCGTGGACAGATCGGTATACATGTACCCAGGATAGCCACGCCTACCAGGTACCTCTTCTCGTGCCGCGGAAACCTATATCGTCCGACAAAAGAGCACATAATTATGCCATTCCTCAAGGAAATGAATACAGCACATACCTCACGCAAGGCATCGGCATAAGAGGACATGTCTGTCAAGATGACCAATACGTGCTTCTCTAGCTGGTAAGCGTAGTACTCGGCGGTGGTCAAGGCCAATCGGGGAGTAATGATACGTTCGATCGTAGGGTCGTTGGCCAAGTTCAAGAACAATGTCACTCGATCCAGACTACCGTTGGATTCAAAGTCCTCCTTGAAGAAGCGCGCAGTTTCCATATTGACACCCATAGCTGCGAATACCACGGAGAAGTTATCCTCGTGTCCATCGTGAACGTCCTTAGTCGGCCTCTTCACTAGACCGGATTGTCGTACAATCTGAGCCGCGATCTAACCAGGTACTTCAGCCCCTTCATTCAACACACGCGAGGGTATGACTACGGACCTCATTGTGGGGTAACCCTGCAGCGGAGAAGATAGGGATCTTCTGGCCACGAGCAATAGAATTCATAGTATCGATCGTCGAGATACCGGTCTGAATCATTTCTTCTGGGTAAATTCGGGAATAGGGGTTAATAGGTGAGCCTAGAGAGCGTATGATAAATGTTATAAGTGTTTGTCGACTGGTTGTAGATGTAATCCGTACACACCATTGATATCCAAGTAATCCTCCGCAAACACTTTTGGACCGTTGTCAATAGGGTTTCCAGAACCGTTGAATATCCGTCCCAACATGTCCTCAGCTACAGGCAATTTCATGCTGCTTCCAGTGAATTCGACATGCGTAGCCTTGACATCGACGCCTGATGTACCCTCGAAAACCTGCACGATGGCCTTCTTGCCTTGGACTTCGAGAACTTGACCACCACGCTTCGAGCCATCCGGCAATGTCAGTTGAACAATTTCGTTGTACGCAGGGAACTGTTCGAAATATGTTTAGTATCCGCAGTATCCGTGAAGGATGACGAATGTAGGGGATCTGGAGAGGTTGAGGTTGTATTCACCTTGACGTTGTCGAGAACCACGAGCGGGCTATGGACATTATTTCAGTAACGTCCTCAACTATTATCGATGAGTACAAGACTAACCCATTGATTGCAGAAACGGTGCGGTAGTCTTTTCGGATAATGAATACCAGGGGTCAAAGAAAAGTAAAGACTACATACCAAGATGAGGTTGCACTCTGTACTCCTTTGTTGCAGCCTGGTAGTTTATACGTGCAAGCTCTGCGTCGCTCATTCTTGGATCGGAAGCCATCGTAACTCGAGGGAAGGTGGAAGGGTATAGATTTGGTCTTGCTCACAGTGACGGTGCAACACCAGTGATAGCCCGTCTGCAACATTTTCCCACGCTCATCAGGGGTTCGCGACTCCTACTAAGTTCGATTGGTGAATATCTACAAGTACATATTTCTGGACTTCGTTCCTCATCTTAACCGTTCGACGAGATCCAGAGCTGCATTTTTTGCATCTTCGACGCTCAAAGTCGACCTGTGATTCTTGTAAGAACGGGAAACGGATCCACAGCAGTCAATCTTCACCATTCGGTCTCCAAGATCAGATCCTCGGCTTCGTCAGTCGGTTTTCCCAAATCCACTCTTTGGAGAGCTAGATAGAAGTATTCGGCCGCATTTGTCCTCACAGTTGGATATTGATGGGCAAGATATTGCGGGATGTACTGAAGCGAGTCTTCCAGCACCTGATGGTAGATGAGAGCATTTACAGCACTACTAAATGGATCAGAACGCTGTCAGAAATGCTACAGGTTGTATCCCGTACACTTTGAGTGATTCCTGTATTCGTTTGATGTTTTTGAGGCGCTCAGCGTTCTTGCATATCACTGACAAGAATGAACGGAGGCTAAGGGTGGGTATGAGAATGATGACAACTGAATTTGAGGAGATCGTGTCGGGGACTTACATCTCTACACCTTCTTCGACAGAGAAAAGCGACACGAGTGCATCTCCTTCCAGCAGGACATTGACAACTTGCAGCACAGGGACCATTACGACGTTGGAGGTCAGGTTCGCCCTTGCGTGTCGGTACAAATCATTCACAAACGTCACTGCATCATATTCGTCGGTGACCTTCGAGGGTGTCGGCAGAGATCGCACGTAAGATACTAAACTCGTTGCTGCCGGGCGATGCTGGGATGATGTGAATCCCGTGTTGGAGGAAATAGACCAAAGTCCTCACCGTGCTGTCGGTCAAACTTCCTATGCTAGATATAATCCCTAGCAACACCGGCATCCTATAGGGCTCAGACCCAAGAATCTGGATAGCTCTAGGGAAGAGCCAACTTGCATCATTCCATCCCGTTAAACTGGCATCCCTGTTGCATTTCAAATGTCAGGGCTGCGTTGCTTCAAGGAAAGGAGTTGGACCCACCCTTCCAGGAAGAGCTCGCCAAAGTAACGTGCGTTATGGATTTCCCAATGAGCCCATTTTGATGCTGAGGTGCTTGACAGCATGTTCCGAAATACTTGGCCGGCTTCCATTCGCACGTTATCCAGTCGCTCGACACCTTGTTTCAAAACACCTTGGACAATATTCTGAAACTTCGCGGGAGGGAGGTATTCCTCCGGAACTGAAAGACTCTCGGCAACCCGAAGCATGATCGCCACAAATGTGTCGAGACCTCGTAGGGAAGCGATCCGGATCCAAGACCCGACATCACCTCTCTCATCAACGGAGTAGTCGGTAAGACCATCCAAAAGGGCGTCCAACATCGAATTTACGATCTCGGGTGCCAGAACTGGATGAATAATTAGATTGAGTAGATCATAAGGCAAATAACGTACGAGACGGTAGACGGGATGAAACGTTTTGAAATATGGAAGGCATGGCTTGATAGCAATTTCGACGCGCCTCAACATTACTTCGGAAAGGACCTGACTATACCAACGTTAGTTTCGGCCGGAAGCACCAAGAGAGGTATGATTACAGATCGGTTCACGCAGTTTAACAGCGTCTGGATGTTTGTCTCCAGACAGCCTGGAAACTTTTCATAATTTACAGCACCCAGCAGTCGGCCTAGGCACTGCTGCGCCATGAATGATCCTCTTTTGAGCTCCGGAACCAATGTAATGAAGGACGTAGATGAATAATCAGTCATTAAGGACCAAGATAGAGACTCATCTTAATATTAGTGCCGAACAGTCCACTAGATCGCTGACTGCTCCCATAGCCGAGGTTGCAGCCTCCTGAACAGACACGTCCCTATGTTTGAGTCCATGATCGAGAAGTCTCCTCCAATGAGGAACAGACGACTTGTCTCCAAGCTCGATCTCGTCTAATGTGATAGTAGCCTGAATGAGCCCACAGGCGGCGGACAGTAAAACATCGTGACGCGCCCCCAAGAGCATCTTCTCAGGTATTCGCCCCAAACGTTCGAATATCTGCGGAAACATCTCCGTCAACGATGACTCAAGCGTCCTGTTTGAAGCTTACATTACGCTTCTCATTCTGTAGATCTTGGCCTCCTGCCTCTTCATATGCTTTCGCGATCTCTGCTAAAGCTAGTAAACTTCCGTGTAGGTCCGAGATATCTGTCGAATCCATCAACTTGGTCTAGACCTTGGGCTCAGTCCTGCCGTGGTCTTCAATGCAGGGGAAAACGTACCGCACGGGCGACCCCTTCGGGACCAAACTTCGTTAAATTGGATAGGCATATAAGTCGTAGAGATTGGGAAGCCAGACGCCGCATAAACGCGTCCCAATGCCTCAAAGTCACGTTCAGCAAGTGATCAAATAAGAAAGCGCTGTATTCCTCATGTCTACGCGACGCGTTAATAGGGCGTCGTCTTCATGAAGCTCAAACACTCACCGCGCTACCTGTGGCGCAGCCACCAAAAAGGAGTTCCGTCTAATTCCGACGGCATAGAAGTCCGTTTTTGCTAGGATGTCAATACCGTGAGGAAACAAGCTCTAGCCACCGGACATCAGTAATGGTTTATTTAGGGGAGTTACGGAAAGCATACCGTTCTCCCAACAAATTCTTGGAAGGCAGCACTGGCCGCCCGACGAATGTGAACCTCCCGATCGTAAAGCGAAACAGTGACCAAGTGGCGAGCTAGTTCATTAGCGTGGGGTACTAGACTCGACGGGTCCTGGGACCTCGCAAGGGCCCATAACACGTAGGCACTAGCATCCCGTACGCTGGATCCGATCGAATGAGCACCCTTTCGGATGTCAAAGTACAAGGCCTAATCTCTTAACATCCGGCCTTATGGTCTATTACAACAACAACTCACTTTTGAAAGCCATTGGATTAACTCGGGAAGCTTGTCGGAAGGTATTAGCCCTCTTCGAGCCATCTCGGCACAAGAGAGGCAAGCACCATGCCATGTACTCTCCGCAATGGGCGGGACATCATACAGGCTAGCGACAGCCACGGAGTGTATGGAATACAGCCCAAGGATAGTGTCTAGTACTTGTTGTGCAAATTCGGAGGGTAGTCGTTCCGAGATACGGGCGACACCTTTCGCTGCGGACCATCGGACCACTGTATCCTGAAAATAGCTTTAGTCAGAACCCGGCGGCATGGAGCGCACATACTCTATCTTGCAGAGCCCCGAATAGTTGTTCTAAAATGGCTTCTTCTTCTTCTGGCACGTCTATATCATCCTCGAATGGGTTGGCAGATTGTTGGGAATTTTCTTCAACTAGTGCTCGTCCTGATGATCATCTCAGAACACACCGTTACGTTGTGGACAGGAAAGGCATACCCATTGAGCGGCGAGAGCGGTTTCTCCCCGGAAGTAAGCGCAGGCCAACACGGGCCGTGATCTTTGTTTTGAGCTTTCGAACGACAGTGTTGATAAGGAGACTATCGTGATTCTCCAACGCGGAGTTGAGTTGCCAGTAGGCCGCAATAGTTAGCTCAACGACTTTGGGAGGGCCAGCTTTGAGAATTTCGGCCAGAACTTGCAGAATACCGGTGGCCTTACAGCCAAGAACTGTCAGGCACGAAACGGATCTCCGAGATGTTCACTCACGATGAAAGGATCCAGGGTGTCTGTCAACAAGGTCTTCGACCACTCCAGGAAACCGACAAATTGTTCCGACGTATCACGTCTATGGGACTTGGATAAATCTTCTGGGACATCGGGAGAATTCATCTAACCTCATGTACAACCGGGACAAAAGTATCGCGGCGCCTTCTCTCTCTAATCCAGCTTTTCCCAAATGTTCCTTTGCCACTTGTTCAATGGTTTTTGCGGTATGACCGGGATCGCCTTCGTCAAATTGTGCGAGATCGAATGGGATCATGCATATGAGTGAGAGCCAAAGAAGGAAGACGTATCGCAAAGCCCACTGAGAGGGCCCACGAACTACTGTATTGAAGGCTTGCATGTATCCAACAGCTATCGAGAGGTCCGAAACTTCATGCGGGAAGAACCTAACTACACTATTGTCATTTCATCGAGGTATCATAAAGTTCACTTCGAGTACTGACTGATTGCTTTGTAGCCCCGAAACTTGATATATCCATAGAGTAGAAGCGCGATTCGTTCCAGCCTGGCCGGAGATGCTTTCAGAGCTTTGTCGGATACGACTTGTTTCGCATGAGTTCTCAAAAGATGGACAACTGGGGAGACCAATTCTTCGAGGAATGGGTCGAGGAGGTATGATTGTTCTTGATACCCTTGTAGCTACTAAGATAATGAGTAAAATCCACGTTTACAAGGGAGGTCTGTGCCTCACTATCATGTTCAACCTGGTATACTGTACATTCTCCTCTTGATCCTCCTCGGATTTTGGGTCAGAATAGATATCTGCTTTCAGAAGCTGTCCTTGTATTTTCACGAACTCGTCATACTTGTCGAATGAGGTGACTTGTTTCCGCTCGTCGAGTTCATCGTCCATGTCCTACACGCGCTCTTGAGTTTCTGAGGTGAACCACTTGAGCTAGTCAACGCTAGAGATTAATATTGGAACGGAGGAAAGTTGGGTGTAATAATAAAAGGTGATCGTTCGGCTAATCGTCATACCCAGGCTGCAGTCTGCAGTGCCGTGCCGATCTTTCGCAGCAACCACCACGCTTTACCTTGCTCTCCTCTCGACTCTTTCCTTTGCCCAGCAAGCAGCTGAACAAGAATGATCAAAGGACGCCAGTCAAACAAAGGTGTCAAACGGAAGCGCTTCGAATTTCCCAAAGAGGTGTGCGATTGCGCTTCTTTTCAGACAGCAGTTTTTTTTGTGGTATTCAACCCTCCACTCTGGAATAGAAAGATTTGAACGCGAAGTTAGTTGGAAAACTGGTGTGTCTGGCTCATATTACCTGCCAGCATCTTTGGAAATTAACGGGGATGTTCCTTCAGCACCATGACCTGAAAGAAGTCAGGAAAGCAGCCAAGCGGGCAAAAACGTTCGAGATGCAGAAACTCGTGAAAAAACTGAAGGGGCTCCGGTGAGTAACACCCTCGGTATTCACGATATTCCCTTTGTCCTCAATGTATCTATATCTATCCATCTAGTCTCAAGAACACGAGCGAGCACGACATCACGGAATGTGAGTCGCAACTAGAACAACTCAAGGCAAGTGTTCCCATCTCATCTGTCGGTTTGTAGTCTTGCCATCTAATCTACAGCGCTCTAATCCAGGAAATCAGCCATGAGGCAGTCGCCAATACTGCGCTCAAGTCCAAACTCAGCAAAGATAGGGAATTATCCACTAATGAGCCGATTCAAGCTGCCTTGTCCCAGGAACTCAATTCCAACTTTCTCCGCCCGGCAGACGGAACTACATCCGCGGCCAAAGTCCAAAGCCGCCTGCTCAGCTCGAAGATCCTAGCTGCAGAAGTCGCATCAGCTTTGGAAGATCTCCGGCTCGTCTTGCATCCTTCCGAGACGGTCCCGGCGGACGAGGAAGGCGAAGCAGACGCTCTAGATCCTCGCCCGAGGAAAATGAAGAAGCTGATGCCTCAGAATGGTGAGGGGGATGTGGCTATGGATGGAGTTGAGGGTGATCCGCCCGATCTTGCGGACATGGACGATGAGCCGGAAGATGACAACTCAGGGTGGGAGTCGGGGACTATCGGCGATGATGAAAAAGAGTTAGATGATGAATGGGAGTCTCATTCACTAGCAACAGATGATGATGGGGAACACATGGACGATGACCCGCCGGAGACTGGAAGAACGTCACGATCAACTAAACCGAAAGTAAACTCCACAGAATCAACCTTTTTGCCAACCCTATCGACAGGATTCATCCGTGGTGACACATCGGACTGGAGTGAGGGCGAGGAGCGTGCTGCTGACCTAGCTCAAAAGAAGAACAGACGTGGACAAAGGGCCAGACGAGCGTGAGTCTCGCATCTTCCGTTCCTCTGACCTCGGTCTGAAGTTGAAACGGTAGCATCTGGGAGAAGAAATACGGGTCTAACGCGAACCACAAGAAGCACGAAATGGCTGATACAAACGACCGTGGTAGAAATCGAAGGTCACAGAACACGAAAGGCGGGAACCGGAGCGGGAGTGGTGGAGTTTACAAGGCGACCGGCAGTTCTGGTATGAGGTTCGGGCACCGGAATCAGCGTGGAACGGACCTCACTGCGGCACCCGAGCGTAGCAATGGCACAACTCAGTCGCAGGCAGATCAGAAATCGTTACACCCGTCGTGGGAGGCAAAGAAGAGGTTGAAGGAAAAAATGAACGCGATCACTCCACCTCCACCTGGAAGAAAGATCGTGTTTTCATAGTGAGCTCTATACACTTCGTTACATTGCATAACAAGACAATCTAATACCAATAACAAATGACAAATGGACAACGTCGAGAAGAGAGAAATGAAGATTGATACACAAGAAAGTCCATCCGGGGAAGAACGAAACGGCATAACATCAAGATCAGAAAGCACGAAGCTGAACGGAGCTTAGGCGGAGGCCCTTCACAACCGCAATGTCATACTCAAGTCCGAAGGCCACAGATGTGTTTATTGCCATCGCGGAGACGACAACTCCGTGAACACCACAGTTCCCCACATTTTCCGCACCGAGGAAAGTCGGAACCTTGCTTGCCGCAAGTCGAACACGCCGCACTCGACGTGCAAAACCTCGACCGCTTCTCCAAATCATGAAGGATGGGATTCATGTCTGTTTTGTGAGACACTGCAGGAGAATCCGAGTCTTCGAGAAGGTTAACGGATGAGGCCGACGCAGGCGAGGGAGATTCGTCATAAAGCGAGGCGCGGCTGATGGACGGAATCGAAAAAACAGACGATGTAGGACTGGCTGGGGGGTCGAGGTCGTTATCGGAATCATGAACGTGATCCGAAAGTGACTGGCAGCGTCTTCGAGCCTTATGCCTGCGTGACAAGAGGGTCATAGGCCATGATGGAGCACTGTAAGTGGCGCACAACAGGGAAGATGACGCTGATGAGGTTGGTGCAAATGCTCCAAAGGCCTCAGCTCGTTTGAGCGAGATGGTTGGAAAGCCTGTTCGTGGAGCAGAGGATGAAGCTGTTGAACTGCATGAAAGAGTTCTTGGGCGACCCATGTCACTGTGAAAATGATGAGAAAGCCTTCCTAGCTGCTGCTATGAGTATTGCGTACCGGTAGTGTACTTTTATAGAAGCTGGGGGTTCGATGAAAGGCTGTCGTGCGGACGATTGATAAGGTGAAAAGTAGAACTTAATAGGTAGTGCCTAAAGAGAAAGTGAAAGGGCGACTGCAGAAAGAGATTAGGACTGGTCAAGAAGGTATATATGCAGAAAAGAAGGGTACCTCTTTTGACGATCAGAGAGTCAGCAGGTAGAAACTGGCTTTAGGTTTGGATACACGGTCGTTGTATGTGGTAGAGAAGTAGACGTGGGAAAAATTACGATCACTCCGCGTGCGGTTGCAAAAAAAGGCTGTCCGACCAATGTCCGGCTGTCACAACTTGTGCAATCGTCTCATCATCTGCCCAAATCGCTCGGTCTTCATGAAACTTCTTCAACCTGCTTGCTATCGAAACAGGAGGTCAAAGCTATATCTCCCATGTCGCTTGGGAAGAAAATCCTACGGAACTCCTTTTTGTGATCACACGACCGTAAAAAAAGGCCTCGAGGCTGCTCGAAAATCTTTTGCGATTGCCGCTCGTAGCGGCTAATGCTATATTCCACATCTACTTCGTCACTATGACCCAGGCAAATGAATAGCGGCGGTGACGGGCAGTATAACGTGGTCGCTAATGGCCGAGGGGTGGCCGTCATATTGATTCACTGAGCTACCAGCAAACGTTTGACCAACGGTGACAAACAGGACAAAATATTCAACATATGATATCTTTGGATCTTGCTAGTAAAAAGACAGCCACTCTGGAGGGCCTATCATAACGCCCATGTCCACGGAGAACTCGACTCCCCTCTGAAAAGAACAAGATAAGAGGCTGATTCCCAAGGCAAGTTCTATCAAGTCGATCACTTGAAACTCTTGTTGTCTGAACCTCCCAAAAAGGACTCTCCGCAGAAGGCGGACCGCATCCCGATGATACTCATCCAAGTAGCCACCTCTAGCCACACGCGTTGCTCAGCGCGTTCGGTCGTATTCAATGTCAGCCGCTGGGCCACAGGGACAGATTTGCCTGACGCCAATCCTGATTGTGGCTTTCCAGCCAAGGTCAGTCTCAAGCCTCGTTTATCCCAGTTTATCCCAGTTTGTCCTCGTCCATACTGCAGGATATATTTTCCGCCCAGGGTCGTCCCCCTCAACTTCCCCAACACCCCC
>JANHQD010000797.1:0-19002 GCA_024721195.1 Marasmius sp. AFHP31
GTCATCTTTGGACTCTTTCCATTTCGGGAAGACTTTCAGGCTCAACGATTTGTATTGTGTCTAGTTACCTGACATCCCTATAGAAACGCCGGGAATACGGACGACTGATACCGTTCAAGAAATCTACGATTTCCTACAGCGTTTCCAACCTCCTGATACCGTTCATGAAACTACAAGTTTCAGTTCTCCGGGCACCAACCCCCCGCGTGAGCAGCTAGCCGCCTGGTGCGTCAACGCCATCACGCCATACCGCACCTGGCGCCTGTCGCGCCAACGTGTGCCTCACTCTGAGTGTGTTTGTCCCGAGGGCCCAGCTTGCTCTTCTATGTACGAAAGTAAGCTATCGAGTCAATGAAGAACACGATAACTCACCGGAACAGCTCATTGCACCACTTTCTTCCTCCGGTTGTTCAGCTTGCTCTTCTGTGTACGAAAGTAAGCTTAATGGAGTCAGTAAAGACTATGATACTCACCGGAAGAGCTCTTTGTACCACTTTCTTCCCCCGGTTGTTCTTTGTTCAAACGTGAGCTAGACATAGTACGCAGAAGTAGCTGAGAGCTCACCAGAAGATCCTGTGCTTTCCTTCTCCGAATCCGAGTCCTGGGTGAGGCCGTTTAAGTACGGTATATCGGACTTTTTCGCACCGAGCTCCTCCTTCGCAAGTGGATCCAGATGTCGCAAATACCGACGGTGGTAGCAGCACTCTGGCAGGTTACGCGGGACAGCCTCTGGAGGTCGATCAGAGACTTTCTCACTTCGACGGCGAATTCTGCGGGCATGAACGGCGGTGTTGGCCTTTTGGGCTCTCTTCTTCATCTCAGAATCCAGGTCTCCCATGAGGTTGCTCACAATCCGGCGCCTGTAGCGAGGAACCGTGACGATGCGTGGGAGGTCAACGTCGTCCCTGTCGGTATCCTCACTTGACTGTCCGTCGGCACCTAGTCCTTTATTGATGGTTTGAACGGCCTTCCACTTGATCCGCTCGACCTCACCCAGTGACTTATCCTTCAGAATCTCTTGCAGCGCGGTCGTCCGCGAGTCAAATTTCTGGCAAACGGGAAATGAGATAATGGTGATTGTATGATACAAGGTACTCACGTCGTGCCTCCGTTTATTCTGCTTCCGCATGTGACTCAAAGTGTACACCTGGCATCTTGCACGGGAGGTGGCCTCTTGGGACGTCTCAAGCCTCTCTCCAGACCCATGAACCCGGATTTGCGTCGTTTTCCACGAGTTTTGGGCCTGAGTGACGCTGATCCAAAGGCAGGCGACGACCCTCTCCGGCGCCATCTCTGATTCCCCTGCTTCCTTCAGCTCGGCCTGAACGTCCTTGGCCATGTCTTCGAGAACGTGCTTATTCCAGAGACTTGTCCTCCAAGTGTCCCCAAAGTACAGCCGGTATCGCAGTCCGCCCTTTCGGTTCTGCAGTGGATTCTTTGCGGTCTCGTCGTCGACCGGCTCGTAGCTCTGGAACTTGCTAAGTTTGTCCATCTTGGTCCGTTCAAGGAAAGTGCTCCGAAGAATACTCTGTGTGTTGTTATGAGCTAATTTCTATCGAGCATTCGCGCCGACTTACCCTGAAGCTGCTCTCCTCGTCGCGACCCATGCTAGTGAATATTGCTTGCGCCAATTTCTTCTCGCTTGCAGGAGTACCCGGCTTCGAAGGCCTCTCGTGTCTCTTCCTCTTGGGTGTCGTGGAGCTGCGACCACTAGAGGGGGTGGGAGAGGAGCCCGGAGAGCTTGAGCTGTTTTGGGAAGAGGAGGACGTCTGGGCTTTAAGTAGCTCAGCCGTCATGACCTTGACAGCCTCGGACATGGCTTGCTGCACGGATTGGGTGATCAATGATGGGATGTCCTGGTCACCATCCCCTTCATCATCGGCGTCGCCTATAGTGGTGTCCTCGTTGGGAGACGATGAAGTGGGTTTGGGTTTGGGTTTGGGTTTGGAGTGCTTTCCCTTACGGCGAAGCGTGCGGACTTCGGATTCACGCTCATCCTAGATTGGGTGTGTCAGCGTTCACATATGGTCCCATAATTTGACTGACATACCCGTTCCCGAATCGCCTCATCTCGCTCTGTGCGCTGTACGATTGTTGAGGATAGTTCATGAGACAACATAGGCCACGAACCAATTTCTCCAGTTCCTGAGAAGAACATGAGATGGGATATACGTGAATGAACAAGGACGGGACTCACACTTCGAGTATCGTTGGCTTGGGCTCTTTCTTCCTCCTACCGAAAGATGTGAATTACGATGCGCCTGGGCCGGTGAGTGCTCACCATCTTTTTGAGCGTCTCTTTACACTTCTGCAGGTCAAGCGCCATGCCAGTTGCCTACCAGGCAATGTGAGCGTCGAGGAAATACCATACAAGACAAGGCACACACCTGGTTTTTTATCTCGACGGAGTTTTTCTGCAGCTGGGAGTATTCCGTTTGCAAAGCGTTCCAAGCCCTGATGGCTTCGTCTCGCTCAGACGACTATGCACCTATGAGAATACTGCTAGGAGAAATCAATAAGGGGAGCTCACTAGGGTATTAACCTGTAAGATATCGCTAGTGAGAATGAATGGAGATACAAGCTGCGATAGAAGACTCACGGTAGTATTAACGCCATCTTCTGCAAGAGCATTGTCGATCTCGCTCTCCTCACGCTGCTCTTCGAATCTAGTATGCTACGGACTGGTGTTAGAGCGCTGGTGACCAAGAATCATGATAGGACATACAAGATTGTTGAATTCATCTTGGAGTGACATCGACTCCCGCTGAAGTGTATTCAGGAGCTCTCGAAGGCCGCGATTCTCTTCCGACAGATCTCGATACACCTGTACAGAGATCAGAATCCAGTCGTGAAGTGCAGGAGCGGTAACGTACACCAGTGGTCGTGTCTGCCTGAGGGTCAGCTGGGTTGGCGAGAGAAGACTGGAGGTTCTTGAGTTGTTCCGCAATTTGTAGATAGCCTTGCTCGACCTGGTGCTTCTGCTGCTCGAGAGCATGGCTTTTTGCATGTTCCTGGATACGACTTAGACGAAGATCGAGCCAGGAAACTATGGACGTACCGTCTCGAGTTCTTCTTCGATACTCCTCCTCTTTCCGCGTTCCTAGACTACGGGTCAGAGGGAAAAGACAACCTCTCATGATACTGGCTCACCTCGTCAAACTTTTGCTGCGAAGGATTCGTTACCGCTCGGAATTTGTCTGGTCTCTGTCCGTTGCGACGACGCCCCGAGGATGACCCAGTATTGTGAGGTTCGGATGGCGAGCGTGAGCGTGAGCGTCGACCCAGGTTGGAGCGAGAAGAACCAGCTTCCAGGTCCTGCTGAGTGGTTGTAACCTGGGATCTCCACGACATGATGTTCATCATATTCTCGTTGGTGAGTCGTAATAAATTGTTGGAGGAAATGAGCGTTTGGGTACCTGGCCTGCAGGAGAGTAGATTAGAAAAAAGAGATGGAGATTAGTCGACGATAGCGGATGAACAGTCTAAATAACGAACCTTAAACAATAGACTGGATGATGGCTGATAGGATCGCTTTTGAAAAGACAAAAAGTCGATCGAAAGGCGTAAAACTGTAAATGAATAATAGCGTGTGTATCGAAAGACTAACGTGTATCGAAAGGCTAATGAACAATAGGATTTCAACGTGGGACCTTGGTCCCTGCTTCGGCGCACGACGTGCGAATAGGTATTGTTAAGTCATTCTTTGTACTTTAATTCGTAACTCGAGCTTGCTCCGACGTTTGTATGGTGTCAGAATTTCTACTAAAACGGATGTGTATCGTATGGCATTGTAAGGTATCATGGGATCGTAGTTAATTGATGTGTATTAATTTAGGTAGCCTTGTCCGTCTCTGCTGGAACCGTGCAAGGAGTGGGGCGATGCTGTACATCAAGCGAGAGTTAGTAGAAATCTCAAAGGTTCAAGTAGGCAAAACGTTTACATTCGGCCAATGTTACGGGCCTTGCGAGCGTCGTCACTCTGCAGGTTCACGACCGACCCTACGTTCCCTTTGGCATCCTCAAGATCAATAGATCTCCGTTGATCTCTAGGTGCTGGTTCATTGGCAATCCGCGATGTCGTTGGAAGTAGATGCGAAACCGCACACCGCGGTAGACGATGTCAATGTCATGAACGTATGGCTGGACTGCAGTATCCGTGAATCGGTGTTCGACAAGTGGACTGCGTGCTGCAGATCGTGATTTGGAGCCCGAAGACGAAACCACCGATACACGAACGGTGCCAGGAGATTGAGCAACTGGAATCCTGTATGCTCGGACGCAGAAGAAAGCGTTGGCCTAGGGTAACCGTGAGCAACGTCATAAGCGACAGGGTTATATCAGGGCGTACCTCGGGGAAATTGCGTGGTGTTCGTGGCATCGTGAGCGAGGGGTCAAACGAGTGGATTGTTTCGTCAGAAAGTCGTGAGGATGAGACAGCCGGCTGTCGATTTGAGAAGGCAGAGGATGTGCAACCCCTATTTAAGTCCAGTCTTCAGTAGGCTGGTAGCTCCATATGGAGCTTGAGACAATAACATCTGTGCTCAGGTCTCCAAACGCGAAGAAAGACAAAAGCCTGGGTTTATTGTGATGCGCGCTGGTCATCTGATACATTCAGGCTTGTGCACCCTCACTTGGATGCCTGCGAATAAATGCGCTCTTCGTATTCTTCACGCTCTTCAGCTGATCGCGAAGGACAGCCTTCGCACCCCAGTCGTTCTGATGATTCTGCAGTTCTTTGAAGGATTGTGTAAGCTAGTAAAACGATGAGCCGGAGTTGTACCAGAGAGGATAAAGGTTACCTTATCAATAGCTTTTTGGCGTGCATTAGGATCCTGATCACCGTAAGATACCTTGTCATTTAGGCTGTCTCTGATTATGTCCCTGGTTTTCGCCTGGAATCAACGTTAGCATGACTTCCCAGTTTCAAATAAACCATGCATACCCTCATCGACGCTAAAACAGGACCTCCCCATCCTGATTTCTTCAACGTGAAATTCCGTGGCTGGCAGATCAGAACCGGATCAGCGGTACGAGTAGGCCCTGCCTCTCCGTCCCCTGCTTCTCCGTCCCCTGCCTCTTCATCCTCTGTCTCTTCGTCCCCTGTCTCTTCGTCCCCTGCTCCGCCCTTGTCTCCGGGTAGTGGCGTCAGAGGCGAGCCTGGGCACGACTTAGGCTCGCAATCTTTTTCGGCTTTCCCGGTGGAGGAGGCACGTTGGGTGGTCGTCCCATTCGTAGTAGTGGTGGAGGATTGTGCTGAAGTAGTCCCGGTGGGTACTCCCCCGCGCTGAGGGACTCGGATGGGAGGTGGAGTTGGCGAACGTCGACGCATCGCCGGATGCGGGTATGGTCGTGCACGCGGCTTCTGCGGGAGATCCTGGTGCAGCGCTAGCTGGCGTCGTGGTGCTGAGAGATACGTGGTCGCAAACAGCGGTATTACTTTTGGGCGGCGAGCAGTTTTCGGAGAGGAAAACGTCTTGATGATTTCGGCGGGCATGATGATTGGACTTCGTTGTGGTCGAGTAGAAGAATGCTTTATGGGGAACAAAAAAGAAGGACTTCCTATTCCGGATCACGAGGGCGAGTACAACGACTTTTTTGTTTCCTTGGTGTTGAAGTATCACCAGTTGCTACGCGTTGTATAACAATAAACCTAGTCTTTATAATGAATAACAGAAATGGGGATTCAATAAAAACAGAACTCACCATGTCCCTCCACGAAACAAGTGAAAACGGCCTATACAAACTACACCTTCTACTTTCCGGACATACCGGCGCTGTCGCGTGTGTCGCTGCTCACCCCGATGGGACTTTCATCGCCACTGGAGGTGAGGGAATTGTCGCATGATGTTTTTCGGACTAACGGTTTTTGTATAGGGGAGGAAGGAACCAGGATATGGGACCTCAAAACGGGACATTTGGTCAGCAGTCCCACCGGAGCCGGAGATCGAGGTATAACGACAGCAGTGGTGTTTATAACCAAGAGAGACGGTGCGGACGACGCGATCGCGTTTGGAACGGACAACGGTTACCTCTGCATCTGGAAGAGAGGCAGTGATGAGAAAGAGGTGAGTATTCCATAGACGGAAGCAACTCACTGAGACTGATGGTGCGTAGTTCGAGGAGATTTTCTCAAGTCGCCTCACGGGAGGTCCAGACGGACAGGAGATATCCGCCATGGCCTTTGACGCCAGTTCAAGCCAGTTGGCGGTGGTCCATCGGGCTTCCGTGGTTCACAGGTTCTTCATCGACGCGGCTATGCTACCTCATAGCATGAAAAGTTGCAGTATCCCGTACCACTGGCCTCAAGCCGTTGCGTTTGGACAAACAGGCGTGAAAGGTATCGAGATCTGGTCCTTCGGGCGAGAAGATGGCGAGATGTAAGTCACAAGTTCGCAGTCAGTCGAAGGCCTGGCTTACCTATTCCGTTCAAGACATGTAGTAGACGAGGGTGGAGCTATAATGAAGACCTGGCCAACGGCATCTGTGATGTGAGAAACGTGTGGTCTTATACTTCGTATCCTACTCACCTCGCTTCCAGTGGCCACGCTGTACTGAGTGTCCGGGATGACACAATTGTGCTAGATGATATAACTCAGGGTGTAGCCCTCTACAAGCTCACGGGCAGAAGCCGAATCAAAACCTTCCCCGTTCCGATCCAGAAAAAGCATCGTAGTCGCAACGTGGCTTTCCACGACGGTGGCAGTAGCGTCCTCAGCGGCAGCGACCACGGGATCGTCTATGTTTTCGACAGGCGAACGGGTGACATCACCGACACTATCAATATCGGGGTCAAAGACTGGGTGCAGTCGATCACGGTAAGCACCAAGACAAGGACAAAACATACGATAACTCACGCTATTGCCAGTCGATCGTTATTGACGGAGCACCGTCAATCGTCGTGGGACGAACAGGCGAGAACCTTGGTCGCACGAAGCTCCAGGTTTGGACAAAAAGACCTTCGAAGAATCCAACGGAGTCACCAGATTCGGTTCGGCGAGCAGCCACTATCGTCGAAAAAGGATGGTGGGTCCTCTGTATCTTGCTAGCCATGTTGTTCATTCTACAGAACGTAATGGTGAGTTCGAAACCACCACACACGTCTGAATAAACGCACTGAAACCCCAGACAGGATCTACCCAGACGGGGATGGCTCAAGAAAGTGGTTTCTGGGTCTGAGATGGTCGGCGATGATGCTGGGGAGTCCGACTTCGACTATCTATAATATAAATCCATGAGTGATTATTGACTTCAAGGCATGTCGATAGCGTACCTGAATCTCTGGCTTTGATGTCCAAACTTGACCTTGATATATATTGAACGTTTAGCCAAATTTCTCGAAGCGATATGAGGGACCCTGGGCCATCGCCAAAACTGCCTTCACGCCTTCAGCGCTTCAGCGTTCAGGCTGGGCTTTTGTACTCGTTTTCAGTCTTCTTTCTTTTCTTTCTTGTTATTTCCGGTCGATTCTTATTAAAGTACTACGATTTCTATCCACATTATGATAGGTATATAGTGAAGGCGATACTTACAGCGGTGAGCAGCAATCGCTGCCATCGATGGTGGTGGTGTTGACGCAAGCATAAAGCTGTGCAGGCGTCTCTATGGTGGCAGGGTTGAACCGCTGGGACTTGGAGGGGAATCAGCACATGATGGTCCATAGACTTAGGAGATCACGTGCTGGTTCCCCTCGAGGTGCCAGCGATTGAACCCCGCCGCCATAGAGACGCCTGCACAGCTTCATGCTTGCTTCAACACCACCACCATCCACGCCCGAGGGTAAGTTGAAACTCTGTAGAATATAATTATACTCCTTGCTTGTAGTGTATGTATCATAGAATAAGTCGTATCTACAGATGATTGAGCGTGAAAACGTTTTTCTGCAAAATCGCCATGGAAGTGACGCTCACAGCGTTTCTTTTTGTCTTCTAGAAACAAAAAGGGCAGAATGTCCGCCGTGAATGCGTCAACAAGCCAGCGTTCTCGCAGTACTCGACGAAGCAATGTGGACACCCTACGATTTTTGGACCTGGAGGCAGAGATGGATCGAGACGACGAAGACGATGATGATGACGACGACGACGGGGGCTTAGGTTCGTGGGAGTAACTCTCTACTTGGGGCAATGGCTTAATGCATTTGGCCAGATGGGTTCTTGGTCAATGATCGACATGAAGAGTACGGAAATAGATTCTCTCACCAAGCAATAAATTCACAGCTGCAGCAGGCGAACATTGCTGGGGAAGATGCAGCACACCGAGAAGACGGATCCAGGCAGCGTGCAGCCAACCTAGAATGTCAAGATGACAACGACGACGATGTCGATTATATCACACCCCCGACGCTCTGGCTAGTACGCTGTAAGGTACATGATTCAATTTGAACCTATTTCCCGTATTCACAAGTCCGTTTTCTAGGCCGGAAAAGAATTCGATGTCATTCACTATACTATCGCTCATGCGGTAATCAAGAAAAGCACGGTCATAACGTCCCTCCACTATCGCAAGAATGGAGACGGTGCTCTCTACATGGATACAGAAGACCCTCTCGCAGCCGCCAGGATCCTGAGCAAATGCGCCTTCGTCCACCACAGTCGGGATAGCCCGTATGACACGGTCGAGATGCACCGATTAGCAAACCCGTCTGAATCCAGGCTCTCACTCCAGCTTCCTCCTGACGATTCACCCCTCGAAGTTGGGGCTTGGGTTCGTCTCTCCAATCCGAAATTCGGGAAACCGAAGCCAACGCCCACCCCAGCGCCCCCCTCCGACCCCCACGACTACGTCCCACCAGTTTCCATCCAGAAACGATCATATTACCATGGTGCTCTCGGCCTTGTGCTCGACCAACTAGATAATGAGGGTTTTACCATCCTTCTGGTCCCTCGAATCGACGTTGCACTTCTTGATGCTGGTTTCTCCATCTCAGAGAACCTGAAGCAAGGATCGATCGACTACAAGCTTGGAAGCCAGATTGCAATGGCGCCCGCGTTCCTAGGTTCCAACTGCGAGACAATCGTCGACCAGCTGTCTTCAAAGGGTTCACGTTTCGAAAGCGGGCTGAGGCTCGAAACGGTTGGGAAAGACCGTTTAGTACCAATCACAAAACCGCCGTCATACCCGGAGATGAGCCTCTTCGAGAAAAGCAATCACCCTGCGGTCATGAAACATTTCCCGCCTGTGCAGGGTTGGGTCTTTCAAGTGGGTGATATGGTGGTAGATCGGATTGGAGGCCATCGGGGGATGGTCAGCTCAGTTGCGAAACATGGGGTAGAGGTCGAGGTTTCACTTTCGCAGGGGCCCAAAGAGCTTCTCGCTTTTGGTTGGGCTATACGCAAGACGTTTGACACCGGGCAATACGTACGCCATGATAGCGGTTCAGAGGGCTGGGTCGTTGGAAGTGACACCGAGCGTGTTTGTTTTTGGCAAGGGAGCAAGGTGAGCTCTTTCCTTGTACTTTTATTCACTTGCTTACCAGTCTCCAGGACTCTACGCCATTTGCTGCCCATCCAAATTCATTGCAACGAGTTGAACCGTCTTCCTCTGGAGTGTCGGCGCTAGTACAGCGGCGTGAAAGTATGCTTATGGAGTCGCTTAGGTTGGCGAACATGTCGCAGAATCAAATCACAAGGGCGTTAGCAGTGATGAGCCAAAAGGTCGGATATGACCCGCAGCTGTTGACTCCAGAGCAATTGGATCACAGTATACGCTCCACAAATATGTACCAGAATCCGTGGAAACACTGGAGTGTTTGGGTCTTCAAGGGAATGCACCGCGGCCATTATCACGTTCTTGATTTGGTCGTCTCGAAGGACACGAAGAGTGGGCTGAAGTTACAGGTTCAGTCAGACATCGTAAACGCTTCGAGGACGGTTGTGGTGGATTATGATCACGTTGTTGATGCAGAGTAAGTCTCTCCATTCAGTCTTACAACACTTTATTAACACGGTTCACCGCTCAGTCTGCCACCCCCGCTCCATATTCTACAGCCACTGCCGTTGACTCTTGAGCCCCCTCCAGGCTACATTCATCCCGGTCTCGATACGTTGAAGGGGCACCGCATGCGAATTGACAGCTTTCGAGAGGAAGAATCGACTGCGGAACGTGCAGCCACCCCACCGCCAGAACCCGAATCTTCAGAGCCGGGCCCATGGAACCCTGAAGCCGAGGAACCTAGTCTCACGGTCTCCACCCCTCACCTCGCGGTTGACTGGTGGAGGTCGAGCCATCTGAGCCATCACCAGTTTCATGAATTGGATGGCGCGAGTGTAGACCTGGTCCGATTCCAGGTCAAACTCGAAGGCGTCATTCCTGAATTCAAGAACAAGGTTTACAGGTACGAAGCCAAATCATCCAAATGGTTCTCCGTCTACTTTCGGCGAAGTTGCGGGAAGCGTAAGCTCGCGGTAGACTGGAATCATATCAAGGCTTGGGTACCGGGAGAGATGGTTATCTACCCGCAGCATCCCCACAAGAAAACCAGCCTTCCATTCATGATTCTCTGTGGCGAGCTCAAGGGCTCTGTGGTGACGAAGGTGGCCGGGACTGGGACGGACCTTTACGTTCTTCCGGTGAACGCCTCGACTGGTGTTGTGAACGATGGTCCAGAACCGTTCAAGGTTGCTAGTAGTGACTGCTGCGTTGTTAGACTGGAGGACAATGCCCATAAGGTTTGGCGTCAATTCAAGTATAGAGACATGCCCAATATTTAGCATAGATAGAATAGCATACTACCTTTTGTGATATATACAATTATGTACTGGAGTATCTGTATCGCACCCACGTGTAGTCTCTTATTGTACTTTTATTGTATACATTTCTTCGGTAGGGACCTTTTGTGTGACTAGTCAATGCCATTGACGACCAGGATAGAGCAAGTATTTACTGCTGAGCTCCTCTTATTATCGAAGTTGGAACGCTAATATATCGCCTGGAAACCTCCTCGCAGACCTCCTAGAAACAAGCGCTATTGTCTAAATGTTCTATCCCGGTGAGTCTCCTACATCCCGATTTGGCAATGCTTTTTGTACTCATTATCACTTATAGCGCCTCTCGCCCTCATCGCAAACCCGCACACGATGTTATCCTCTTTACTTAACTCGTTCCAAACCTTCAATCTAGCGCGAGATGACGACTCTGACAGAGCTTCGTCTCCCGTGTCGATTACCGCGGTACGTTCTATTTTTATGTTCACGAAATGGTTGACTAACGCACTATCTCGTATCAAGGAAACAGAGACCAGTTCTATCTACAGCTTGAGGACGAGGATGGAAGGTTTAGACGTCAACAGTAATGTTCCAACCCCCGCTCAGGTGCCTCGAGTCCTATGCCCTCAAAACGATCGACTGATGTACTGTAACTAGGAACTCGAGACGAGTTCCACCTATAGCATGAGGGTGAAGATGGACGCCTTGCATATCGACGACGACATTTCACTCCCTGGCTCCTTCGAGCTTCATGTAGTGAGTATCACAAGCCCATTCACAATACAGCCGCCCAGCTAACCCGATGCCTTTGTAGGATTCTACAGCCAGGGGGCAACCTAGAAGCGTTGCCCCCTCTCGCCAGAAGTCAGCACCTTACCCTGTACGTTGGCATTACCCTGTTTACGGATACGACTGACTTGTCTCGATTAGCCCAACGGTCCGGACCCTTCCCTCGAGACGTTTCTTACTGCAGCAACCTTGACATCGACCGAGAATATGCCAAGCCACCACCACAAGCTGTTCTCGTCGTCGGCCGAATTCCACCATACTGCTAGCGAATACTTGCCGGAGAAGCTGAGCGACTTGACAATTACCGACGTCGTACAAAGCGTCGAGCGCGTTGTCAAGAGCACTTACCAGAAAGCGTTTCGTCCGAGCGACCGATTTGGACGACTTTCGGTCCGGGGATTCGAGCAGGCCAAACTCACAAAACCACCCACGTCCACGTCTCTCGCTGATGCCACTCCAAAGCATGAGCTTGACGAACTTCGGCAGCTGGAGCTGCTTTCTCAGCGCATCGAGGAACATCATCGTCGAGTTCTCGACGAAAACCTAGGTCGACAAACTCAGGACGAGCAGTGCCGCGTACTCGACGAAGCCCTTGCCTTTGCGAAGAAGGGCTGGAATATAGTAGGGGAGAACGTAGAGCGCCAGAAGGAAAGGGAGCAGAAAGCCGCGAAGAGAGAGAGAATCAAGGGATTATCTAGCCCTGGGGGTTCACCTCCTTCGGTGAGCAAGCTGAAAGAGGGTCGAGAACGGGCTAGGGAACGTATCCGCAGCCTACAGGCCAAGATCGCTGTGCTGTATGCCTCAAAGCCAACACCTGTTGATGCGGGTGAGTATCATCACTCGGCTTGCTGTTCTTCTAAAGCTCACTTTCACGTAGGTTATGTCTACGATCTGCCCATCGAGCAGCGCCATGAGATACACCAGGTCATGATCATCCTTGCCGTCGTTTGTAACATGATCATTGGCCTATCATCGACTCACTGCGACTTCATCATTGGCATGGCATTAATCTTGGTGAAGATGGCTATGTCTGCTGGCGGACCTCTCGACAGCGTTGGAGAACTCGAGCAGGAGAAACTCAAATCGGCCATGCCAAAATCCGTCAGAGAGGCCTTACGCGACTTCGATATCGACGGTCGCTTTCAACTCTTCGCAGCGTGCCCACGCTGCCACTTCACAAACCCTTCCCTATCATTCGATTCCGACTTCCCCGAGTTCCCTGAAACATGCTCCAACGAGATAGTCAGCGACATCGAAACACGAAGATGCGATGAACCTCTCCTGCAGCTACGTCGTGACAACTCTACCCAGCCCATTAAGCCCTACCTTGTTGGGTCATTCAAGGACTATCTAGCCCGTTGCACTGCAGACCCTACCTATCTTTCCCAATCCCTCCAGGCACTTTGCAAAGCCCGCGATGCTCGTCGGGGCAACACGGAACCCGACGGCGTCCAGAGTGTCTTCGAGGCGGAGTTCTTCAAGGACTTCCATGGTCCTGATGGACGCTTGTTCTCAGATTGCGAGGATAAGATTCGTCTCGCCTTCTCTCTCAACATGGACTTTTTTCGTCCCCATGGCATGCGCGTTCGCGGGAACCAGGACTCCATTGGTATCATCTCCTCAGCCAACCTTGCTCTAAACCCATCTATCAGATACCTGCCAGAATACATGTTCATCGGCGGTATAGTTCCCGGTCCGCACCAACCATCTCATGAGGAGACCGACCATTACGTTCGACTCATCATTGAACAGTTCGCGGAGGCGTGGCGGCCAGGTATTAGGTTGTCTCGCACAGCCGATCCAGCCTCCCTGGGCAAGGGTGCACTCGTAGAATGTGCGGTCCTCGTGGCAGTCAACGACCTCCCTGCAGCCCGAAGTCTCGCTGGGATGCAGGGTCATACATCGATGAAGTTCCTTTGCTCTGTTTGTAAGGCAAGTGGCAAAGAACAAATCTTCTGTGTCGATCCTGGTCGTTGGGAGCGACGAGATTGTGCAGAGCTACGTCGAACGGCCGAGTCGTGGAGGGATTCTCGTTCATCTATTGAGCGAGATAGGATATACGAAACGTACGGGATTCGCTGGTCTTCGATGTGGCTACTAGAGTACTGGGATCCAACTCGAATGCTCGTGATCGACAGTATGCATTGCATTCTGGAAGGTCTCGTTCACTACCACTGTCGCCATGTCTTGCGGCTTGACGCAGCTCAAGTGAAGCTGAACCACGAAGGCTTGGCATATGCGTTTGATTGGCCGTGGACCCCATATGACGACACCACAGTTCCTTCCGATTACAAGGTGCCGCCGAACCACATTCCGAATGTATACAAGATACACGATATTCTCTCCCTAGCACTCGGAGGAGAAAAGTCACTCACGCTGCATCAGGTTTGGCGACGAATGGATCGCCAGACCACCCTCGATGCCTTACGATTCGTAGTATACAGCCTCGAGATCTCGGACAAACTGTTTGTGCGGGACGAGATTTCCCTACAGTATTTGGCTGAGATGAAGCCAAAGAAGTCCAAGCGTGGTGGGGATGCTCCAGCTGCCTTTCCGACCGGGCGACCTGCTACGACGAAAGCTCAATATATTGCGCTACTTATGAACTGGGTGGGTTTCGAAATTATCCTTTCCTTCCCTTGCTAGCAAAGCTGACCTTATTTCCAGCGTCTCAATAGAGATTTCAAGTCTCAGGCCGACCTTATACCGACTAGTACTCCAGAAACTCTCGAGTACATACAACGTGTCGTCAAGGACACGGTCGTTCCATCTTGGGTTAACTCGGTGCCAAAGAACTTCGGAGAAGCTAAGGCTGGGACACTCAAGGCCGACGAATGGCGGACTTTAAGTAGTATCTACCTCCCCATTGCCCTCGTCACCCTTTGGGGCGACTCCAACAACGCAGCACCCTCATCAGATTCCTCAGATGAAGAAGGCTTGCTTTTCAAGGCGCTTGATCACACTATGGCCCTCTTCCAAGCCACGATAATCGCCTGCAGGTATACAATGACCCCCTCGCGTGCTCGAGCATATCGAGACCACCTCTCCCGTTGGGTCACGGATCTACGAAAACTCTACCCGTTCACTCGGGAAGGCCGAGGTAGGCCCAACATACACGCCGCTGGCCACTTGTACGACTTCCTCTTACTCTTTGGGCCTGTCATATCCTGGTGGTGTTTCCCATTCGAGAGGCTGATTGGTGCACTTCAAAAGATCAACACCAATGAGCAGGTCGGAGGTGAGAGTTTTCCATGCTTCGTACTTGGAACTCCGTTTAAAACATTCTCTCGTTAGGCGTACTGGAACGCACCCTGATCACTTCACAAGCTCGAGCAGCAAATATTCGACGTTGGCTTCGACGGCAAGACTGTCCTGAGATCATAAAAGAAGTCAAACTGTTGTTCGACAAATCGTTTGTCCCGGCGAACGCCACAGAAGAAGTCTCAAACATTACTGAGATGAAGAGCGCCCAACGCGCATATGTCCACTACGACGGCGTTAAATTCTCCCCAAAGTCGACTCACGCCGGGAATTCCAATATCATCTATCGACCATCAGCAACGTCCAGGCCAGTTGCCGGTCAGATCGAACTCATCCAGAATGTGAAGACCGTCGACGGTCCCGGTGTCCGTCTCCATGTCCGGCGTCATGCTCCCTTGCCCGCTACGAGCTACGATCCGTTTCGGAGATACCCACATTTCCAAGCGACTACATATTCTTCTCGCATGAGCTCCACTCTAGATGAGATTGACTTAGAAGATGTCGTTTCGCATGCGGCTCGCTTTGACTTCTCAGGGGAACGTTGTGTATATGTCAACTTGTCTAGGGATTGAAGTGGGGAAGAGAGGAAGGATGGGATACATATCTATATACAGCTACAAGAAATCTTCTACGGATACACCAAGAAAGTTATGGACACTGAGTCATGGACCACTAAAAATACATCAAGAAACTATTCCTATCGGGTATGTTTCGTCCGTTTCAATTGCGAATTGTGAAGTTCAACCGCTTCATTACAGGGAGAATCTGCTGTTCGAATGTGTCTTGTCCAGCCACCTCGAACATCATGAAGACTTCGCAATGCGTCTGTCCGCAATCAACACAGGGTTGACGGGGTCTCTCCAAACAAATGCGCTCGAGTTCTTGATGAACGAGTCGTTCTGCCCGGAGGTGAGCAAGCCTGCCATCGTCGAGAGTGGGCTAAACTCACCCAACGTATGACAGTCCTTCACGGCGATAGGCGGAAACCATTGGTGGCTTTGACTTGGGCATTGTCGTCGCCATTCCCTCTTGCGACGCTCGATGTCGTTCGTTCGGCCAATCTTGTACAGATTCGTTCCCTCGATTTTGAAGCAGTATAGGTATCCGGCAACCTGGCAACCCCTCAACAGCCGCTCGACTCCCTTTTCGAGTTGGAGTTGGTGGTCGAGGCCTGCAATAAATGGGTTGGGGGAGCGGTTGTGGAATGTGAGTGTGACTAACGGGGATCGTTGAGACATGCAATTTGACATGTTGAATTGTGGTTGCAGGATGGATTGATCGAGAAGCACCCGACTTGGAACGGATGTACGGGGCTATTGAACGTTGGGGGGACGGTTTGTAGGGTCGAGAAAGAGGGTCGAGGAAGAGGGTCGAGGTAGAGAGGGTTTGAGGGGGAGAGGAAGGAGGGATGAACGACAACCGGGTTCCGGGTGGAGTTCATCGTCGATTGTCGTCGAAGAAAGGATTGCGGTGGGCACTTAGACGCTCAAAAACGCCGACAAGAATCGTCAAATGGCCTTCTTTTGCGGCCAGGACTTGCGAGGGTCTCGATCGACGCTAACGGCGACTTGTTGGGGTCAGGTGAAGTGGGTGGGAGCTGGATAATGCGGAGGACGGCAAACGAATACGATTGAGGTGTTGTGCTGGGCGCTGAAAACGTTCGTGGTGGATCCTGGCTCAGTTTGCAGCGTTATTGCTTCCCGACACGCGTTAGGGATACTAGATAACGCTGCAATTGAAGATGGATCGTTGTCAGCACGAAGCGAACGGTGAACGAGTCTAGCACGCACTGAAATCCGAAACCACACCCTCTGAAATCTCTACCTGGCCTCCCTCTCCCTCTCGATGCCTACTTGTCGCGAACGATGACGATTCCTGTCGATGTGAAGAAAGTCGAGATGCGGGATTGACGAGGGCTGGGTGGGGGTTTGTCGAGGAGAAATGACCGCAAACGTCGGGTGAAGGTGAAGGAAGAGTGCTCGAGAGGCTTTGGCTGACGCTGCCGAAGTTGAACGAGGAGAAACGAATCGGTGCTCACCAGCAACGAGCTGGAAGTGAAATTGTCACACCTTGTGACAACGACTTTGACGCGCCGTATTAGCTAACGCGTAGTTAACGCGCATTTCACGCGCCCGGCGGCAAGTCGCTCACGCAAGGGCGGTGTGTCAGAAGCGCTGAAACCACAGGTTTCATAGAGGGTATCGAAAGGCCAGAAACGCGTCAGGAAACCTCAGGTATCCCAAACGGAATCAACAGTTCGGATTCAACACGGCTCCGAGGACGTTCAAGTCGTTCGGAACCGTATATATCTTTGGGCCTGAAACCGTTCCTGAAATGGAACGAATCAACTACTATTCTACCTATTTGAAGCCCGTAGTATCAGTGCCGGTTTCTTTTGGCACTATACCGTTCCCGATCTCGGACATGTCATGTAGTATATACGAAAACACGAAATGTTATTATTACTGATCCCTATCCGGGTTTGGTATTCTACAAATGATATCGCACGATTCTGAGTAAAAATAACGAACCGTTACTTTTGTCCCTTTCCGGTGTGTCACCAGACGCACCGAGCACCAAGAAGAGCCGACCGACCTTACGGAGTCCTCAAACCTCAGCTAGCTGTAGCACCGGATGGACCTGCCCCGTCTGCACTCTTGCGAACCAAGAAATAGCTTTACAGTGCGACGCTTGCTTGACGACGCGTCCCGCCAGGCAATTCTGAAGCGGTTGGACGTGTTTGAGCTGCGCGGAGAGTGGAATATCCCACGACCTCTGGTTCCGCACTTTTTGTGGCGCGATTAAGATCAGTAGTTCATCTTCCCCGCATCGATCGTGTTTGTTTCTGCTGTCTGTAGTTGGTCTGTAGTATAGATTCATCACGCATACTCCGGATTCTCTTGTTTCCCTTAAAGTTCCGCAGGACACTACAATATGCCTATGTGCCCCGAATCAGATGAGCCAACGGAGAAAAGATGACCGCCAAAGTTTGACTTTAGCAAAGATACTATATTTGATCGAGTAAGACCGGGTACATATGTAGTGAAAAAGAATATCGTGCGCTTTAAGTATTGTGATATCCATAGCTACCAGCTGGCGAAGCTACTTTCTAGATACAATGCAACCTTGGTGTAACCTAGCCGCGTATCTCTACGCCCCGCCGAATGATATTTGAGGAAACACGGGCCTAGAATTGTCAACTTGTCATATCAATGGATCAAGTTCCTGGAGTTAGGCAAGGATGTTCTAAGATTCTTCAGCTGTATCGGTATCTTGAACGCCTGCCTCTGACCCATTTGAGCGGAGGTATCGGCGTCGGTTGCCCAGCGGGCGCAGGGATAACCGGTGGCCTAATAATATATAATAATGGGGCAGGCTTTCCCTATTCCTGCGAAACTCATCATACAGTCTGTACCACGGCTGCCGATATCTGATGTACGTTCTCCGGGTCTGACAACAATAAGCACCAGATATTAAAACACAACAAGCACAGAAGAAGATCAGCCTTACCTGTTCCCAATCTAACATGGCAAGAGTGCGCGGCCAGTCCTTCATTCTCTCTGAAGAAATGGTATGCGTGATTCGGGGGTAAAATGCTGGGCCTTGATCAACGAGCAGTTGAAGGAGCTCCCAGAGAAGCTGCCCGCGGACTGGGGATACGCACTCCATATCCCACATGGGCGGTATCTCGTACTTGGTTTTTTGGTCGAGAGGAAGGATTCGAAATTTAGTACCAGAGTGTTGAACCGGTATAAAGGGCACACACACGCGGCAGATAAGACCACTATATACTAATAGGTCCTGATCCGAGTTCTAAGCTCCAAAGACGCGCGAATGCGATATCAAAGGTGCGGGAATTCGTGGATACGGCGTTGATCAAAGGTTCCGCTCTTAGCCTAGTACGCAGTAAAGGCAAGAATAAATCTAGTTCAACTCCAAGAATAAAGGTTCCAACACAGGCAGTTCTCAAGCACTGTGACAGTTCCGAAGTCTAGGGTTCGTGTTTTGTATGGGTTTGGTAGTGTTTTAGTAAGTTCGGAGGTGTGTATAAAGGTTCAGTTTCGGGTGTAGAGGTGTGTAGGTGCAAGTCAATGAGCTTCGGAAGAGCGTATCTTTGGCCCAATTAGCTTCAGAAGTGCAATGCAATGAGCTCAGCCTTTCAATCGGCGTCGCAAGACAAACAAATTCAAAGTTCAATCAAGTTCAATTCAGAGTTCAACCGCGTCTCTCGACACTTCTATTCCGTTATCTA
>JANHQD010000798.1:0-22542 GCA_024721195.1 Marasmius sp. AFHP31
CACCTTCATTAATACCAATGGGAGATTAGGTCCTCGTGCTCACATCCTGATCTGTTTTCCCATGCCTCTCGACAAGCTGAGAAACCATGGGGTACATGTACATCAACCCGCCAACGTGAACGTGTCGTTATGCGCACCATAAATGTCATCCCAAACGAAGTTCAAAGTCCCCGAGGGTGCTCGCTCGAATAGCAGGATGCAATAAAGCGATTATTGATTAAAAAGTGCCTCATCTCCGATGGGAATCTACCCTCCCTAACAATTCACCCAACAATTATCCAGAGTGGGATCGGCCAGACAGAAGCATGTCGTTTCTCGCTATGGGTACCCTCTTTTTTTTGATACAAGCACCCGGCCCCGGTATTCCCTGTTCAGTCATCTTGCCTCGAGAGTTGCTGCTAAGGGACACTGGGCACGAAGTTGATGATGAACAGCGAAGTCGAAGTGTATCTGGGATCTTGAGAAGGACTTCCAACCGACTCGGAGTGTATGAAACTTGCTTGAACACCTGATAGACATACCACAAGTATTGGTTCCCGGAGAGTGATACAGAAAAAAAACAAGGTTTCGGGCGCCTCGGTCCACGCACCAGAGCAGCGCGTCCGGGCCAATATGTCGTTCCTAGAATCCTACCGCAAATATTCGATGGGCATGTGAGCCCACGCAAGCGGTTTGCTGAATAGGTTGAGTAGCACTCATTTGCTGTAGGGCGTAGGTCCTCCGATATCTCCACGATAATTACGGTTCGAGAAGCGCCAACGCGTCCCAATGCACCTACGCCGCCAGAGGCCGAAGAGTTGGAGCAGGAACCCCAGAATAAAGCCCAGTAGTACCAGCGCCGACCCGAGGGGATGCACTATCAGACATTATAGAGGCTTCGTGTACGGGTTTCTCGGGGTAGAGCGGATGATAGTACTCACAATCTCGCAATCTCGCAATCTTGTATGTATTCTTTGAGACGGGTAAAAAGGCGTTCTAGACAGGGACCAGGATCCACCAGCAGAGCGATGACGATTTATAAACGACTAGAATGGGTGAACGGAAGGAGCCCGCCCCAGCACTAATGGGAGATGGTAAGTAGAACGGAGCTTCTGAGGGAGGATCAAAAGGACCTGACTAGTGACAAATGGGCCTGCGGGTGGCGCGCATGCTTCGGCTTACTTCTTGGAGGAAGAAGCAGATGCAACAGTTCCACAAGACGGGGCGGGAAAACGAGGGAAGATGCAGAGAACAAAGTTCCAAGTTCGGGACAATCATGATGTATCTGTAACCCACTAGCAACCCAACTCCTCCTTCCCGAACACCACCGAGCGATGCTAGAGGAAACCAAGGGAAAAACAGTGATGTCGTCGATGAGTGGAGCTTCCCATACGGCGTAGTGATATTACTGCCGCGTGCCAGTGATCACTGCTGGAGAGGTAAACCGCAGTCGCCCAGACTAGCTCGGGGGGCACGGTCCTGTCAGAGACGAGGGTCAGCTGGCTTCGGTCCCCATGTTTTCACCCTGCAGAAGCCGCAGATCTTCCCGATGAAAGCCTGCAAGGTCCTACAACATCAGAGTAAAGGAACCGACCAAGTCCACATCCGTTTGGGAGCCTTTCGTCAGCTCCTAGTGACGTTTCGCCATTCATCATAGGTCTGGAGTAGGCTATGCGCATTCGTGCTGCGGTGCTGGATGTTGGAAGTTCCACTTGTGGGGCAGACAGCCCTAAACGAGAAATCTTGGTATGAGTGGAGAGCAAGTTGCAACGATGACTTCAAACATCGGAACTCAACCTATTCACGGAACCCCCCTGGGTCCCTAGGCCGAACAGCATCACCGAAAGATATTGTATGCGGTACTAGGGGCCACACAACGCTAGTCTCGGGAAGGAGATGTCGGTTCGCCCGTGAAGCCGGTTCTCCATTTCCCCAGTTCTCAACACCAGTGACACCCTTAACAGGCACGATAAATGCCAGCTGGCACTGGCGGTGAGCGTCAACATCGGTTACTGCGCATTTGACCTGACTGGTCGGAAAGACCGGGCGCGACTTATCGAAATCGACCTCCAATCTGGTTTTCGAGGCAATGTTGAATGATCGCCCGCCGACGAAGAGTGCACTGATGATTAACGTCTTCACATTTTGTTCTAAGAGAAGAGTTCACCATCAACATCTTTCAAATGCACAACACTTACCTTGTGCCAATATGAACTCGAAGTCTACGAGACGTCACCAATGAAGTCGCATACGGTCCCCTGCGATAAATGCCCGGGCTTCTTGAAAGATACCACACTTCACCGGCCGCGCGAAACTTCGTATGTAGGACACGGTAACGTGGAAACTCTGCTCGTTTGGTTTGCGGTATGTCGGGAAAAATAGAAGGGGGGGGCTGTCTCAGGAGAGGATGCCTGTTGGAGACGTCCGCGCCCGCGTTTCATCTGAGTAGTAACTCAACGGAATTGTCTCCTCGATCTTTGGTAACGCCTTCGATACAACTGATAGTATCCAGATCGATTCGCGTAGCGAGGGGTTGAAGGACTAAGGCTTTGAAGTGAAGCGATATACAAATTATTTTGTTGTAGTCGTGAGTGGTAGATGTACATTGATGTGCAAGAGGTCATGAACTGCGAAAGCGATGAGCAAGTTAAAGGATATATGGTAGGTGGGGATATGTTGAATTGCAGGGGTAAAAGCATCCAGATGGATACGAACGTGTCATGAAAATGTGCAAACGGAGAAGTTGAGAGTTCAATGTCAAAGTCTTTGATAGAGGAATGAAATGTCTTCAGAACGTGAAAAGCCATCAACCCTCCAGTCTGAAGAATATAAAAAAGAATAAAAAAACGTAACGAACATAGTCTAGAAACCACCAAGACAGCCCCCCTCATCCTGCACACCAAAACTTGATAACGATTGCGTGAGAGCAGCCACACTTCTTCTCGACGACCGTGTTTTTCTCGAGCGTGCGGTCGGCGATGGAGGAGAGCAGCGCTGGGAAACATCGTAGTCGTCCTCGTAACCAGGATCATCAACCTCCAGAGCAGGAGAACTTCGTATCCGCTCTCCTCTCTCCCTGGAACTGCGGCGTCTGCGTACTTTTATCTCGCTGGGGGACGAAGGTATTATCGAGGAATTATCAGCATAATAGGAATGCTTGTCGTTGCGAGGAGACGACGGAGAAGCCGAAGAGCGACGGGTAAAGGATGAATGGGGAGGTGGGCTGATGAATCCGTCAGATTCTTCTGATTCTGAAGAGAGATCTGGGACAAGGGGTGGTATCGACGATGAGGATGGGTTCGAATATGCAACTTGTGGATCTGGGCTATAACAAGAGTAATTTGACGTCGATTGGAAAGCACGAGGATGAACAGTTCCACCGCGGGGGGTCACTGCCATTGTGCTGTACGCGTTGCGCGTCGAGCCTGAAGGTTCGTCTATGGTATATGTGCGTCCTGGACACCCACGTTCAGGGAGAGCGCATGCGTTTGGCGACACGACTATTGGCGAGCGATCGTATGTAGAGGGTGAATATGCATCGAAAGTGCAAGCCAAAGATGAAGGTGATGTAGGAAAATGAACACCATGAGAGAACGCTGCTGACCGTTGCTGGTCACTGGGAGTTCGTTTGAGAATGGGTTTCGGGGACATGATATGCGACACTGGAGAACGAGTAGAGCAGTGAGGAGAATGGCGACGAAGACGACAGCGACGGCGACGACGCGAAGAAAACCAGGGTTATTGGTACTGGAGCTGCATATTTGGGATGTGATGGTGGTCGGGATTAAAAAGAGTATTCGTTTGGTCGGTGGCTGCGCTGTGGGTTTGTTTGCCATTTGTTTGGATTTTTTTCACCTCCGGATTCGGTCGGCCCCGGACCAGCCGCGCCGTCCGGTGGATCGCGATGCAGACAATCACAGGCACACCCAGCCCTTCCCAGCTTCCCTCTCCCATTGTGTTCATGTCCATTTTCGCTTCCTCCGCCTCACCTGTACTCTGCACCAGATTGTCCTTTCGTCTTATTGTACCGGACCATGCAGCGACTTCAAGTATGTAGCCTTTTGTTCCCGTTCCCGTATATCGTTATGTGTCCATATTTTCTACGCGGCCTCGCTTCGTTTTTGTTGAACTTGCTCATTGCCCCGAATGTTAACGCCCGACCTGACCTTGCTGTGTCAAATCATTGTTGGATTGGAAATATGCTCAGCCGGCATAAATCCCTCCTCTGGATGGTCGGAAACGTGCCCTTTTGTCTCTGATGGAACTCATATTGTCACGGTGTCGTGTTCCAACGTGATGGAGATGGCCGAATTTCCAGTCAACTCCTTCGAGATATCGCCAGCATGACAACCTGCGCGAGCGTTCCCGCCAGGACATGCTACCCACCATCCCTTTCTCATTGATTGATGTTCTCAGTTTCCCTGCCAGTGATTCCCCGGTGACATTTATTCACCACCGAGAACACCAGATTCAGACGATATTTCACGCCATCGTACCACATGGATGGCCCTCATCCATTCCGAAGTCATTGCGATATCTCCAATCAACTCTCATTGGACACGGATTCAGGTCAAAGGAAGAATCTTCCGAAACGAGTTGCGTGAAAGAAATCCCAGTGGCCACTGCCAAGCAGCGATTACTTATAAGCACATAATTCGGACAAAAATCGTGCGACATTCCTGTTCGGTTACCTGGCGTTGATCTTGGACGTCCGGCTATTGACGTTGGGCTTTGAGAGGACAGCCCTTCGATCCATAATCTTCCCCCACCATCTTCATAGGCTCATTATTTAGCACCAATAACTATTCCTATGCTATCTATAACTATGAATTATCCTTCAGTTTATGATGGCGAGAAGGTCATTTTTAACATGATATGTTGGAGTGCCGAGCCGCACAAGCTGCCCGACACACTGCCGCTGAAACGGCCTCGCCAACAGTCTCAGAAATCGGTGTGAGTGGCAATCTTTGAGTCCGCCAAACACGCTCACTAAAATTTGGCACTAGTTTATTTTGCGACAGAGGAGACCCAAAGACAAGTTGAGTGGACACCCCTACCATTGCCGGACGCTGATTGAAGATTTCACCATGCCTCCTGGCGATCCTAGCCGCGGTCTGCCGCGAGCCGCCGTGAGCTCGGCAGATCGTGGCTAAAAAACAATAGAAACGACGTGGCTCTTAAGCGGATGTCGCAACGCAGATAACAGACACACAGGCTAGACACACCATGATTCTTGATGAGCGAGTTGACACACATACATTGAGGGCACTGACTGTAAAATGTAGGCTCAGTGCCAATATCTAACTACAGGAAGTGTGGCAGGTTTAATCACAGTTCAAGCCACGAGCCTATGGAGAGGATGGCCCATTCTGGCTCAACGCCAGGCGCCAACGTCAAACGATGTTCTGAGCCCCAGCGCCCAGCGCCGGACGTCTCCTTGACGGCATGCCGCAAGACCCCACGTTTTCGTAAACGTCGCACGTTTTTGTCCGAATTATGTGCCCATAATTACTGTCATTCCTTCCTTTGCGCCTTGCCGAGGGAATCCGAGCAAGGTAGGATGTACACCACTTTTAATACTGGAGTGTGGACCCTTCACGCTCGCGTCGGCGTTTAGGCTTCCTGACTCAATGCCAAGACGGCGGTCGGCGAAAGTTAGCGAATATGAACCAAAAAGCGCACGAGCCCGTCCATTGATGGTGACTGCGGTTGTAGTATTCGGGATTCTTTTTCTTGGTATGAGATACTCACCCTATCTACTATTTCAGGTATCTTCAAGACGCTAGTAGCTAGGCCGGACGTTAGCTTCCCCGGACTCAGAAGGCTAGATAACACATAGATCCGGCTGGTACGGCTGACGGTTGTGTTCACGCAACATTCTCTCAAGGTGCTTCGCCACATACATTCAACCTCTCTGCGTCTGACAAGAATACAGATCGAATCGTTCTCGTGACATAGCTGCCCTCCGGAGGTCATTATATACCGGGATCTCAACGAAACTGCGGACTAACCTCATCGAGACGAAAGAAGACATGTACATGTATGGACAGAAGCTTGCCCGTTATGGTAAACGGGAATCGCTGAATGGTAAGCAACCAGGTTCCCCTGGCCGAGTTCTGGCCTGGATCACTGAAATTCAGGGCTGGTTTTAGGTCGACCTCCAGGATAAGGCAAAAACCGAACGCGATGCTGAAGGTACACTTCCATGTCTCTCACCTAGCGTTGTCCGAGACGGCGGCTCACTGGAATACCGCCTGTGTGTGCGTTCAGCAACTCAACTGCACCAGAACAACCCCCGTGTTGAATGGAAGGCGCCCTTCTGTTGCGTGATCCACCAGGTGATCTAGGACGTCCAATCGCAGACCTAACATCGGGAGCAACGGGCCCAGGTGGCGACCGCACGCGCTGATCTTGTAACGAGACGTTGGCCTCGAGTCTCTTTCTTCAACATAACAAGCTAGTGCCAGCTTTAATATAAGACTGAATAGGTGCGACTTCGACAGAGCAAGGAGTTAAAATGACCTGGTGATATGCATCTCATGTTAGATTAAGCACCGTACGACCACTTACCCCACAGTACCTCCCATTAGTACTCTCACCTTTCACAAAAGATAGCTCAGCTTAATAACAAGCTACCGGCGCGTTTATCAGTGTGAAGCATGGTCAGTGGTCACCACCTCCTTTGTTCCGCGGCTTTTCTCGAGCTCACAAAGGACGGGTAGATGCAAGATGGGTGCGGCTTCTTCTCTGCCTTTGACCCTTGGCATTTGCACAGGGGCTCCAAAAGTAGATATTCATTCATCCCTGATATCTCTAACGTTGTTGATATTCCAGCTTCTGGCACACCCTGCGTAGGGAGTTCTCGTGACACTGCAGTAGCCCCATTGTGAGCCCTCCTCCCAGTTCCTACCGCCAGTTTTGAATGCCCTTTCAAGGGAGAAGGGTTGAATTGCCCATTAGCGGGGAGGTACGAAACCCTAATGTCCGGGCCTCAGTTCCCAAGCTCCGTCGATCCAGTGGGGTCATGCGCGTTCCCAAAGGTGAGTAGTTCCAGCTCATCTTCACACAAATACCAGTCTTAGGGTCCCACTCCTCGACGGGTGATTTTCCTACAAAGCGCCGCCAGTGGCGAAAAACACTCAACGGGTTCCTATGTGCAGCAGTGCCTATCACATATAAGCAGTATGTGGCGCCTATAGTACTGTCAGGCATCGTGATGGTGATGGGTCGGTGCCTCTATAATCTATTTTTTCTTGTGGGTCACGCTTATCTGTTCAGCGTGTACATCGCTGGCGGTGATTTTGTCAGTTCGGTGTTCTTGGAGAATGAAGCCCTCCGGGACTGCGGCCAAGAACATTTTTAGCAGAACACAACCGATGTCCAAGGAGGCGTTTATTATTGTTGCTTCGCTACGCCGATAGCCTTTTGTGTTCCGTAGGCATGAACAGTGCGGGTACACGCTAATCGTTGGTTGAACACGCGAGGGGCCGAAATCCAAGTACTTACTCAAAGATTCGTTGAAGTCGAACGTTATGTCTTACGATAACCTAACTTTATCAATGTTGCAGACGCGATTTCTTTTCATACAGTCCCGCTCGGCATAAATGTGTTTTACATGCATCCCTGCCATACATATCCGTTCCCGTTCATATTCAGTCGTGGAGCCATATCGACAGCATGCAGCAAGTATCGCGCAGCCGCCGGCGTCGTGTCACTCACTCGGTTTCTCTTGTCGGGAGAACCCCAAATCTCTGAGCGGTGTCCGAGAAGCAAGGCGTAACACATTTGTCGTGAGTATTTCGCCAACACTGGAATGTCATCTGTATCCGATTCGACAGGTACCTAAATCATCACAGGGTATATTAATACATCATCAAGATGAAAGATGTAACTCTTCGTCGTGGCTTTGATTCTTGCGAGCGCCAGCTTGGTACGATCCCGATGGTGTTGCGGCCTGGATGTCGATTGCAAACGTGTTGAGGAAAGAATGATGATGAGCCAGATAGACAATGACATGAACCGAGATACCCGTTGCTGTACACTTGGCGAGTCGGGGTAGTTCTTGGATTTCTATTACCTTATGCCCAGAAACGTGTGTCAAAGCATGTTCATATCAGCAAGGGAGGAGGATGTCGCACTATTAATATTTCTGTTTGTTGAACATAGGATGGTACAGGCTGTAAAATTGATTGAAATACTTACCACGAATCGTGGTCTATCACTTCCTGAGTGCCATCTTGATTCTTGATACAACATACCCGTTACTCAAGATACTCTCCTAATCGCGTTCACTGTATCTTGTCATTCAGAACTGAGATTGCGAACTCGGAGATTGTGTAAAGAAATGATTCCTTTGTTGAGTTGGATTCCTCCACCCCGTAGCACATCAACCCCAGTCCAGTCATGAGACCGCGTCCTTTGCTCTAGTGCTTTCTTGGAGGACTATAAAAGAGATGAGTCTTCATTCAGAACATGAATGTAGAACAGGGTTAGCTTGAATGCCCCATGCCGACGTCGCACAGGCTAAGAAAAAACCAACCAACGTTGAATCCAGCCCTCAGACTTAGACTATCTTGGGTTTCTTTCGCACGTTGGATCAGTAACTCCGCCCTCCGCTGCCCCCGTTCAAGTCCTATCCGTTTCCTTTCTTGTGGAAAAAAACACCGTTCACGACGTTCAGCAGCCCTTCTTCTCCCGGCGATACGAGTACACGTTCCCGACCCTGCGAGCTGATGCTGATGCATCGATGCATCGCGGTCGAGACGATATCTTTGAGGGTGGCAGCGGCTCATTTGCGAGCAACGTGCTCTCAAGCAAATTAGGGGGGAGGTCCTGATGTGGTACATCATACAAATGGTGCAAGGGAGTACGTGAATCCTGGAGATGTTCTAGTCAGTGGCGTCTCGGATTTCTGTCAAATCGGAGAAAAGTTCAACAAAGATGATTCAGATGACCCTGTCCAATAGAGCAAGGGCGTATTGGATCCCAAGGCACCGACGACCAAAAAGCAGAAGATGTTATTCTTGCAACATTGGGACCGAGTTTGAAGGTTCTAGGGACTCTAGAAATAGGTCAAGCGCTGAGCTTATCTTTCGTCGTCGTCATCGACGTTAATAGACCACTTCTTTGTGGCTAGAAGAGCGGAGAGGGCAGGTTCCGAGTCTGTTTTCGGTCTTTGTATCGACCACCGTGTGGGGAATCTCCGCGATGCAAAGATAGCGGGGTCGGTGACGCTATGACGCACGAAGCACAACCCTTGAGACTTGTAGAGTTATCTTGGGGGATGTGCTCATGATCAGAGAGTTAAACTTCTCGCGACATGGGAAGGGGCAACTGGCGGCGGAGAACCTTGTCCCGCTAGGAGGACGGCTACCCGGTACTTGACTCGTACTGGTCACCAGGGGTCGAGAACCTTGTGCCTTGAGGTGATTGGATACACAAAAAGGAGCAGATTAAGCCTTGAGAGTGAGAAACCAAGCTAAGTAGACCGAAATTCTCGTATCGACTTGATTCTCCTAAGAAGACTCAGAGAGGAAGAGCAGAGGGAGAGACAAAGATGACTAAGATCGCGTTGTACATGCCAAGGGCATGCCGCTCTCGGCAACGGGCGCTTGCTGACAGCAACTGCCGCGGTACACCCTGTCTGGTGAGGGTCCCTGGCTTCCCTCTTTACTTTCACCACCGACCTCGCAGGTACCTTTATTAACCTGTTAATCATTTACTCCGAAAAGCTTGCGAGCCAGCAATTCCGCTCCTCTCATCTTGCTTCCCGTCCTCCTGGCCGAGACAGGCCAGGTATCACGCGAACGGATAGTTGCCAGCGGACAGTACTAAGAGATAAAGATAGCATCAACGCGTGGATGGTCCTTGATGACGGCAGGAACGCCACAGTCATAACACTGTCCCAATTCGTTCTGTTGCGAGTAGGTTCTCCGTTTTATCGACACCGTATAAGCCGTTGATTAGCTTGTAGAGTCATGAGCCCGGTCGTATACAAGACGCAGTCAGGTCGCAGGGGAAGGGATTTAGGGAACAAAATAACGCTAAGCGACAGTGCCAAGGCATAGCCGACGGTACCTTGTGATTTGCAATTTTTTTCTACCGACATCATGGAGAAATATGGATTTCCCTCTTTCATTTGGACTTCCACCATCCCCCTAAAGTTCAGCGCTCTTGCAACCGCAGGGCGCCATCTCACCTCGACCACTATTCGATTCCGAGCTCCACGGTCCACTTGAAAAGGCATCATGGCTGTTGACGGTTATCCCGCTTCAACCACTAGCATGAGTACTGGGCTGGACGACGACGATAAAGAACTTGTTGCGCTGGGCTATGTCCCTTCGTTCAAGAGAGAGTTTTCAAACCTGGCTACGGTGAGTCGTGTTCGGCGATCGTGTATGAATGCTTATTGACGACGAACTCAGATCAGTTTCGCGTTTAGCATTATGGCAAGTACGAACTACCTGGGCAGCGGGGCAATTTGATCATCAGTACAACAGGGCCTGTGCTCGAGTATATCGACTACCTTCAACACACCGTTGACCCTCGGAGGACCGGCATCTGTAGGTACAGTGATCTGTAGCGAAGCATATCACTGACTATCTCTTTAGGTGGTCTGGTGCTGGATTCTCGGTGCCTGTATGTGTTTTACCCTGGGAGCTAGTATTGCAGAGATTGTTAGTGCCTATCCCACATGTGGTGGACTGTGAGTAGGCCCTCCTCTTTCACATCGCTCCCGTACTGAATTTCTGGCATAGTTATACCGCTTCTGCTCAACTCACACCCAAAAAACACCGCGCACGAGTACGCAAAACCCATATCTGAGGAGATGATAGTACTGAAACCGTCACAGGTCGGATGGCTCGTAGGATGGCTTAATATCTTGGGTGCGCGTCCTTCTCTCTCGCACGTTCTCCTTTATTCTCACCCACCCGAACAGGTCAAATCGCTGGATGTTCTTCGACCGAATTCGGCTTGTCGAACATGATATGGGCTGCAGTAGTAGTGGGCAAGGTGCGTCACCCATAGACCCATATTTCAACACGGTATATTCATGCGTCAAGTGCAGGATGGCGACTATGAGATCACAACTGTCAGTACCCGCCGTCCCGCATGACGGTATACATTCTCACCCCAAAATGTACAGGGCAAAGTTGTCGGGTTATTCACTGGTCTTCTTGTATTGCACGGGATCCTCGTACGTGATCAATATACACTCAGCTCGCTTGGTACGCTCATCCATCAATGAAGAACTCATTGGCTACCCGCTGGCTCGCACGCTTATCTACGACATACGTCTTCGTCAATCTGGGCGCTACGTTCTGTTGGTCCCATCATATGCATCTCATTACTTCTCTCTCATTTCTTGTTCCTGTCCAGTGATCATCATCGTTCTTCTGGCGACCACGCCTCGTTCGGAGATGCATCCTGCTTCGTATGTGTTCGGGTCGGCCGGGATCATCAACCAGACTGGACTTGACGGACATAAAGGTTGGAACACAGGAATTGCATTCCTTCTCGGATTGCTAAGTGTTCAGTGGACTGTAAGCTTGATGTCATCTGTCTCTAATGGTGTGATTATGCTCACGTTGTGATACCGATATTGATAGATGACGGTGAGAGGGTTCAAACTCTATTGTCGTTCAGCTTGAGACTCAGAGCCCCGGTTTCTTTTCGTACAGGACTATGACGCGACAGCCCATATATCGTGCGTGTCGCTCGTCTTGCCTAGTGGAAATTCAACTGATCCGTGGTCGCAGGGAGGAGGTAAAGCGTGCTGCATATGCAGGTCAGTCGTCGGTGGCTTCCGGCTCACAGCGACCGTGAACTGACTCGTCCTCGCAGCTCCCTCGGCCATATTCATTGCTGGTTAGTAGTCCAGTCATTTCAAGGTTTCCAAGCTGCTCAACCGATATCTCTACTTTCAGTTATCGGTACAGGTATCATTGGATGGCTCTTCAACATCGTTCTTGTCCTATGCTCAGGACCATTGTAAGCTATCTTCTTCGATAACTGGGGAAAAATCGTTCTTATCATTCGTAGGGATGGGCTCCCTGGTCCGTCAGGTAACGCGGTCCTCACGGTAAGTCGAGTTTCGCCTCTGACGTTTGAAGAATCGCTGATAGGAGAGGAAGATCATGACGATGAGAATGGGAAAAACTGGTGCCCTGATCCTTTGGGTACGTACCGTCGACATCAACTCAGGCAAAGGAACGCTTCGTCTCAACGATCGCAGGTCTTTGTATGTCTCACCGCCTTCTTCGTGGTCCAAACGGCTCTTCAAGCCACTTCTCGTACGGTCTACGCCTTCAGCCGTGACCACGGTAAGATCAATTTGCGGAAAGTCAACTCGATGGACTAACCCGTCTTTCAGGTCTCCCCGATAGAGGTTACTTTGGCAAGAACTCCTCGATAACAAACACCCCGATCCGGGCCATTATCCTGTGCACCATTGTCAGTGTCCTTCCCGGTTTATTGGAATTAGCCAGCTCTATCGCAACCACGGCCATTTTCTCCCTCACCGCCATGGCACTAGACTTGAGTTATGTCATCCCTATCTTCTTGAGGAGAGTCAACCAGGACCACCCCGACGTTATGTTCAAGCCAGGACCATTCTATATGGGTTCAGGTATTGTCGGAAAGGCAGCTAACTGGATCTGCATAACCTGGACGGTTTTTGTTTGTATCATCTTCTCGTTCCCAACGGTGTTCCCTGTTACACCAGAAAATATGAACTACGCATCCGTACGTCTACTTCTTTCTTGTCGCACTCATGAGGTGTTTTCTGATGTCTAGCTCTTGCTTCTATAGGTTATTACGATTGGTGTCATGGTCCTAGCATTGTTAGCCAGTCTCCCCTCTCTTGTCGTTCGGTGTTGAATAACTCTTTGAATTCTCGTTTAGCGCGTGGTACTTCATCGATGGCCACAGACACTACCACGGCCCTCAGTCTAACCTGCAGCACGCGCAAGACGCGCTTCGCCAAGACGCCAAGCCTCAGAGAGGATCAGACGGTAGCTTACCTCGGAAACCCGAAGAGGCGTAAATATACCATCCCCATCCCCCACCCTCACTGTGTTATTCAACTGTAGCAACCCCCATGGATCCGAATGCTATGCGTCGCGATTCATCTCGCGGCATTTTGCTTGTATAACTTTATGATGGCAATGACAAAGAAGTCCTGAGCGGCCTCTCCAGACGGGACATGTAGAAACACAACTCACTTGTAGGTGAGCCACCTGAATCTCTTACAGCTATTCAATATGTGCTTGAGTCTCCACGCGTTCAGTCAACTGATTTCAACGAAGTCGAAATGGATCGACAGGAAACCTCTCGGAGACCCCCTCTCAACTCCTCCATAAGATCCGGTGTCCATCTCGTCGATGATTGTTGATGATAACACAGTGTTTGAATCGGTGGGGCGTCACTGGCGTCACATCATCAACTTTCTTCTCTCGAACAGCAACGATCTGGGTGATTGTAATGTACATCAACTCTATGCTGATCCCATCGCTACACGCGTATTCATAGGATTCGGATCTAGTCAAAATCGGGACTTTGGTGCTGCTGCCGTCCTTCACCAGTTACCCTTCACGTTCTGTCAGGCTCTCAATGGGAGCCTTGTCGCTGACGGACACACAACTCCAACAATTGGAGAGGTGCATCTATCATCGCCAGCTTGGGAATGTAGGTGTTGAGTTCGTCAAGACTGCTACCAGAATAGGTTGATGCTCATGCATTACAGGGATTTTACCGTATGTCTTCACATGCAATGGCTTCCTGGACTATTGATCGATTTCTGCACTCACAGTTGTTGGTTCAGCTATCTTCGTGAGTGTTTGACGCGACCGGCGGGAACCAAAGAGTTTAGCATTCATTTATGACTTCTGCAGCTCTTCGACTATGCCTTGACATTTGCGGACGAAGTGCGACACACACATATTGAAGCATGTTAATCTCTCCAGCTGACCAGCGACCCTCCGCCCTAGGTGAAGTTTCTGTCAAGTTCCAGGCAAAGGCAACCGTCAAAGTTGGGCACTGGGCTCTTCGTCATCTGTCGATATGGCGCCCTGGGAATGGTTATCCTGGTGCTCGCTCCAGTCGTACGTTTTCTTTACGTTCAAATTCGTATTCGGTGTCACCGTACTAACAAGACACCAGCAAAAAAATGCCACCGCTGACGGTATCAGGTCGAGTATGACGCGCCTCTGCGATGTAGTAAACTCTGCTCATGCTTCGTCTTCGCGTTCATCCTCGGGCAGCTCTCATTCTCACATCGGTAGTTTCATCTGAAAGTAGGCGTTCCCGACATACCTCCTCCTCCTCTTCATCATTAATGTTTTATTTTAATGTTTTATTTAGTGATAGTTGCACTCCGCACATGGGCGATATGGGGCCGAAATAGGAAGATACTCTACCCTCTCGCCGCCGTCGTAATTGTGAGTGATCCCCTCAGCTATCTACCGAATCTGTCGTACACGGTTTAATCCCGGTTCGTTTAGGGTGGTACAGCTACAGGCGCGATCATCATTGGAAAAGCGGTGGCTACAGAACGCAGTGCGTTACTCGCTAGTGTGGGAATCGAGCACCCACTAATTCATCTTTCTAGTACACCCATTGATAACTCCCGAGTTAACTCACCTATGCAGTGCGACTCTGAGTGACATCACTGGCAGACGTGTTTACATCGTGCCGTATATTTTGACAATTGGCTATGAGATCCGTGAGTGGAAGGATTTCGCGTTGATTTCATAACAACCTGTATCAAGGCTGGTGTTAGAGCGCTGACTCTTTTCTCTTCACAGTGACGCTGGTTCTGTCGTTAATCCGCATAGCCAGATGGAGAAAGAGCATACTAGAGAGTATACGGGCGCCACTATTGGATATTCTGTGGAGGGACGGTCAGTGTTCCATGTTTTTCGATTCGTACCTCGAAATACTCACTGGCACTCTCCGTACGCAACATAGGTGTCATGTATTTCACGTTCATGCTCTGTGAGCGATCTCTTGGATAACAGGGAAAGCTGTGACCGACTCATTTCGCTTACTTCAGTACTGAATTTCATGAATATCGGATTCGTACTTCAATCCCAGGTATGGACGGGTTCTCATCATCTTCACTTCAATACACATCGATAGCTTCCTAGGTACCTCAGTTACGCGGCGGTGCGGCGAGGTAGGTACTTGTGTCTCGTGCAAATGCGCCGGAGCCGTACAGCTCACCAGCCAAGTTCAGCCTACAGGCCGTACTGCATAGTGTGACAGCGTGTCGCATGGTGCTGGTATGTTTCCCTTCTGCCACTATGTATGATCGACAAAGCTAATACCTCCCAGCATCTCGCAACGTCCAATAACCCGAGGGACATCACGGACCCTGCCCTCTCAATTTACGCTGACGCCTCAGATGTTCAGCTCACGACACAAATAGTAACATATGAAACGGTGGAGAGGTGACCGGCGTCAAGGGGGGAAGAGGATAAGGGTCTCAGTTTTTTGCAATTGGTGTGAAGTATTATGGACCCTTCGCCTGATTATACCCTTCAAGCGTGACCTGAGCACAATTTGGTACAGAATCGCATTTCTACGTTTCGAAATCGAGTGCCACGAAATACCTAAACCATTCTACTCTGCCGTATTCGAACGAGCAATCGGGGAGGCCTTTCGAATTGTTCTTGATCTAAACCTTTGTTCTTCCGGCTGTGAACCAAATCGAAATACGTGCACACACCGGCACTGTACTGACGATAAGTGGCCCACTCGCCACCGTAATGAAGAATGCGATTAACAGCGGTACGCACGGCACTATTTCAACTCATAACTTCAGTCAAGTAAAGGTTTGTCCAACTTCCGTCAATGACTATAATCTCAGATCTTCAAGCATCCTTGATAGGTACTACATTCGTAAATCTGATCCTGAACGTTTCCGACACGAAGAATGGTCAAGCATGACCACGGACAGCCTTCGGCACATACCTATCATCAAGAACCTTCAGCCAAACCCAGGCCAGTCAGAACGAATGAACGTCACTCACGGTTCCTCTAAATACTTGACTTCCTTATCATCCAAGTGGATACCCTTTGGAATATTCTCCTCAAGTCGCTTCACACTCGATGTGCCCACGATCGGACTGGCGATCTTTTGGGATACCCAAGCAAGAGCGACGTCCGCCATCGAAGTATTGTGCTTCTTCGCAACCTCTTCAACGCGGCCGATAATCGCCTTGTCAGCATCGGTGAGCTTGGCCTCGAAGGGAGTCCCCTTCGTGGATTCTTGACGCGTCGTGGTGTTGGTATCCAGCGGGCGGGCAAGATTGCCGGCAGCAAGCGGTGCCCACGGGATCACTCCAATCCCATTGAATTTGCAGTATGGCAGCATCTCTCGTTCCTTGTAGAAGAATCCGGGACGGGTGAGAACGTCACGCACACGAGAGGGCAGAAATAGAACATTTTACTCACCTCCTCCCGGTAAAGCAAAGAATACTCGTTCTGCATGCTGACAAACTCTGTCCATCCGTTCTTAGCAGCGACATCGTTCAAGTGTGCAAACTGCCAAGTTCGCATCGAGCTTGCACCGATGTAACGAACCTTCCCGTTCTCAACGAGATCGTGTAGGGCCTTCATAGTCTCTTCGGCAGGCGTTTCAGGGTCGAAGCGGTGGATCTGGAGGAGATCGATATAGGATGTTTTCAAGCGCTCGAGAGACGCATCAACGGCGTTGAAGATAGCGGCTCGAGAAAGCCCAGACTGATTGACATATTTCTGTTGAGAACGTAGTTCTGGCTGAAGCACGGTTCTGATCCCAGGTTCGTCACCAACGAGACTGAAGCACTTGGTCGCGATGATGACCTGATGACGAGGGATGTTGTACTGTGTACACGATATCGTTGGTAGTAGTCCGCTGATTGGGGTGAAACAGAACATTCACGCACCTTCTCCAAGAAAACCGCTACGACACGTTCAGACTCTCCGTTCGAATAAACGTTTGCCGTATCGATGGTGTTGATACCGCGATCCCAAGCTGCCTTCAAGATTTCAAGCGAGGGCTCTTCTCCTAAAATCCAAGGCTTCACAGAGAGACATGTCAGGGTTACACCATAGTAACGGTAAAAATCAACCTACTGCCCATTCCGGGGACCCAAAGCTCATAGCCCCGAGCTAGCGACATTTTCTCTTGTCAAAAACGCTCTTCTCTTCGCAACGCCAGGTCTACTCACGATGGGAACAGAAACCTTGAGGCCGGTCGATCCTAGACGACGATATTCCACGGGACGTTCAGACATGGTGGTGGTTTGTGTGAGAGTTGTAATGTCGTCAATATACGTGCCGATGATGATGAGAATCGGGGAGAAATCCCATGATGATGGTGGTGTAGGGTGGCGTGCAACGACCCGGGATTGTAGGTCCGTACTGAGCCGCTGGTTAGAGCTTTAGCATTAGCGATCATGGATATGGACGCAACGGTTTCTGAAAATCTTCATGAGTGTGCACGAACCTGCTCAAGTCAAAAAAGGTATGTTATTCCCGAAAGAATCACAATACCACCAATTGCAAGACATTCAGGCAGTTCTAGTCATCCCTCATTATCATCTTCTCGCCTTGACACCGGCAACCTCTCCACTGTTTCGTGTGCTGCGACTTGTGTCGTGAATAGGATATCTGAGACGTCAGCATAAGCCGAGATCACAGGATTCGTGATGTCCCTTGGGTTAGTGGACGTTGCGAGATGCTGGAGCCATCAAGTTCGTCCAGCATGTGCATGGGAAGAGGATCCGAGAACACGTACCAGCACGATACGACACGCCATCATACTATGTAGTACGGCTTGTAAGCTGAAGGCAGCCCATAGGTGATGATACTGAGCTGGACTGATCCAACGGCACATGAGACCCCAGGTACGTACTTTGCCCCACCACTCCGTAACTGAGGTGCCTAGGGAATATCAATAGACATTATAGGTAGTTCAAGACCAGAGAACCTGTCCGTACCTCAGATTGAAGCACGAGTCCAATATTCATGAAACTTAGCACTGTCAGAGTGGAAGAAATAGGTAGGCCAAGATTACTTCTATGATGCAGGACTTCGCTCACAAAGCATGAACGTAAAATACATGATACCTGCGCACGCGCAAGTAAGAGCAAGTCAGTGTTTACAAATACAAATGAGGGACATCAGCACTGACCGTCCCTCCACAGCGTATCTAAAAGTGGTGCCCGTATGTTCTCCGGTATGCTTTGTCTCCACTTGGCTATGCGATACAACGACAGGACTAGAGTTACTGTGACGAGAAGGGTTGAGTTAGCCAGCGCCGAAGTCATTATCCTCCGAAATGTCATGACAAAAACCTCCAACTCACGGATTTCGAAGCTAACAGTCAGAATATACGGCACAATAAAGGCAGCCGTGATCTCGCTCACGATCAGACTGCAAAGGTGGGCCAACTCGGGGATTATCAAGGGGCGTACTAAGAAGATGAATCAGTATGTGCAAGTGAAATATCCCCTATACTTGTGGGCAAACACACTCTGGTTGGTAGTCACTGCTTTCACAACAATTATGACAGCAGGAATCACAGAACACTAAATAGAACAGCATCGAGTCTCGTAAAATTTATTCGGTAGAGAGAGACTCACGACTGCAACCGTGACGAGGGAGTACAGTACCTTTCTATTTCGGCCCCATATCGCCCATGTACGGAGTGCAAGGATGACTAGATAAAACATTGAAGATGGGGAGAAAAGGAAATATGCCAGTAGTGCTCACTTTCAGATGCAATAATCGATGCAAGACGGAGAACTGCTCGAGCAGTAAGAAGTCAATCAAGATGAATAAAATGTATCAGTGGGTATCGCGTAGATGCGTCATACCTGTCCCGACACTCTCCACAGTGACATTGCTCCGCTAAGGTCTTGTTAGCAGAGCGATCTCGAACAGGTATCTTGAATGAAAGGAAACGTACGACTGGAGTGAGCGCTAGAACCGCTGTTCCCAAGGCACAATATCGACAGATAATGAATGGCCCAGTGCCCAACTTCGATGAACGCCTGAACCTCGACATGAACTTTACCTTGCGCGAAAGGTCAGCTGGAAGGTGAACAAGCCTGTTCGACGATGTGTGGGGCGCACTTCGTCTGGGAACATCAGGACATAGTCGAAGAACTGCGGGAACCATGGTGGCATAAGATCAAAATCTCTGAATTCTGTCGGTCTCGTCAAAACAACTCACGAATAGAGCTGAGCTAGCGACTGTGAGAGCAACAAACGATCAATAGAGGTTCAATAAGCTTTAACGCGAAGACGTACAGAGAATTCCCTACAATGCTCAACAATTAGCCGATGCTGAGAGCAATAACGATGAATTCGACACTCACGTCCCCCAGCCTACCATTGTTGATACACGTCTTCAACTGCTCGAGCTGAGTGTCCGTCAATGACAAGGCTTCCATTGACCGTTAGGCCCTGGCAGAGAACATAGGGGAGGAAAGAAAGAAGGCAGCCCAACTAGAGCACGGCGTTTGACTGGATCATTATAAGGCCCCAAGCGCGCCTTTGATTTTGCTATCCCAGGCCGCCCGTTCTGTCAAACGAAAGAAAGGGCATGTCGCCTTCTGTGGCAAGTACTCAGCTTGGCAATTTCGCAGACTGATGCTTCGAAGTTCGAGAATAAGAAGTTCACACGCCCCATACTCGCGTACTCGGATTTATACCCGAACGATGCCACGTGGTTAGCACGCGTCGCAAGTCACGACTGCGACAAACTTTCAGAGTCATGATCAGACTACTGGTCCTCAACGTTCAACTGCTAAGCGGTTCTTCTGCCTCATTGCTGACACCATCGTCGAGTCAAACGTTTCCAGGCTACGCGTTGCGCCATCGTCATCTTCGGCGTTTACGGAGCAGATGAGAGGGGCGTGTTGGAGTGGCTCGAGCGCTCGTGCCTGGGTTCTATGTATATCTTCATTCTGCCTTTCATCTCCCAGATGCATTTTTCATCAATTCTTCGACCTCATGTCCTTGATGTAGGCGTACCACATTGAGTTTTCCTATGACGGTTGATCATGAGTAAGTTTGAGACGAACCTGGCAGAGGGGTAGCTTACTGTTCCGCTGTCGCCAAAGTTGGGGTGCCGGGCCCGTGGCGACTGGTCGTTCTCCGACGCTCTTCCTGTGTTCTCGCCGGGCAGGGCGGTTCTAACAAGTCATCGTCGACATGCAGTTCGCCCGCGTTATCCTCCTCCCGCCTTGACGCTGGAAACCTCTCCGCCGTCTCGTGTGCTGCGTTACGTGTCATGAACTGGATATCTGAGATGTCGGCATAAACCGAGATCGCAGAGTTTGTGATGTCTCTTGGGTTATTGGACGTCGCGAGATGCTGGAGGTATCCACCTCATTAATCACGAATCACGAGTACGGGAGAGAGGCATCAGTCTCAGTGACACATTAAACACGTACCAGCATGATGCGACATGCCAGGAGGTGTACGATTCCGCCGATGAGACACAAGGTCTAACTTTGCCCCACCAATGCGTAACTGAGATGCCTAAGAAGCTATCGACGATCAACGGAGGTAGGAAGTTGAGATTGTGAGAACATGTCCATACCTCAGATTGAAGCACAAATACAATATTCGTGAAGCTCAGCACTTCGGTGGATGAGACCATGAGCCATTCACAGCTTGATTCATGATGCAAGATTTCCCTCACAAAGCATGTCCGTGAAATACGCGATGCCTACGTGCGGAGAGTGGGAGTAAGTATTTCGAAGTACCAGTTGAGATGCATTCAACACTGACCGTCCCTCCACAGAGTATCCAACAGTGGCGCCTGTATACCCTCCGGTAATAGCCATTGTCACTGCGAAGGAGAAAAGCTGGGTTAGCCACCATCGAAGTCACCTCGAAGGTTCGAAGGCGACGTCTTCCTACTCACGGATCTCGAAGCTAATTGTCGGAATATACGGCACGATGAAAGCGACTTCGATCTCGCTCGTAGTCAAACTGCAAAGGTGGGCCAGCTCAGAAACTACTAACGGGTGTACTATCAGGGTGCAATAGTTGAGGCGAGTGGAATATACACAACAGCGAGTAACGCACTCTGGTTGGTAGTCAATGCTTTCCCGATGAAGATCGCGGCTGGAATCGTGGCAGACTGAACAAACCAGAATCAGGGTACGCTCTGTATGAGCGATTCAACAGGTTATATGGAGGAGACTCACAAATCCAACGGCGAGGAAGAAATACAGGATCTTCCTGGCGAGTCTCCATATCGTCCATGTTTGGAGTCCAAGGACGACCAGGCAGAACAAAGAGAAGGAGAGAGCACATATGTATGACGCTCACTTTCGCAAGCAGCCGCCGACCTTTGGCTCCACTATAGTACTTCGACTCCATACGGAACCGCAGGAGTGATATGACCCCAAGAAATTGCCATGTTATAAGCAGTGGGCGGATTTTCGGAGGCGACGGGCCATGTCGAGTTCAATCGAAGCAGATGCAGAGAGAACGAGTCCAACGGTATATCTATACGAGTTAGTGCCAGGTAAAGCAGAACCGGTGGGCCCGATTCCTGGCGCCAGATTCAGAATGACAGCGAAGTGCCCGACAAGCTGCTTGTTCTGCACATGCTCCAGCTCGGTCGAAGAATGCGTGATCCAGCAGAGATTTGGACACAAGACAAATTGAAGTTTTCGTTAACCAAGGACTCAAGACAGGCGTCCTTGCACCAGGCGTAGGGTATGAATGAGAACTCGTGTTTTCTCCGGAGCCCTCCGATCAGCCTTGCATCCATCATAAAGCTGCGACATTGCTCGCTCGGATAAGCTGAGGGCCTTGACGAGATAGGTGACAATGAAAACGCACAAATCGCTGCCGCATGATGATGTTCTTGGGAAGGGAGAGCGTGTGAACTTTATTCCAATAATCTTCAAATCATTGGACTGCACCTTCTTCACCTTCTCCTGCCTGCGCGACGGACTGGCTCAAGCCCTGGCACCTTCACTGTCAGACTTTGGTATAGGTCGAAATGTTGCGCATATAATTAGCTAGGGCTTCGACCTATCATGCTCAGCGGCCTTCCGATTCTAGCCCACCGCACCACCGTTGTGACCACCATGATACATCATGGGATTCTTCCTCAGTTCTCACCGACATCGGCACATATATTGACGACATTGCAACTCTCACGAAAACCACCACCATACTCATCATGTCTGAACATCCCGTGGAATATCGTCGTCTAGGATCGACTGGCCTCAAGGTTTCTGTACCCATCGTAAGTAGACCTGGCGTTGCAGAGAACTTTTTTCCAACAAAACTTGTCACCAGCTCGGTGCTATGAGCTTTGGCTCACCGGAATGGGCAGTAGGTCGATTTTAAGTGTGACGTCTATAGTATAAACCTGACGTGTCTCCTTGGGAAGCCTTGGGTTTTAGGAGAAGAACCGTCGCTTGAAATCTTGAAGGCAGCTTGGGATCGTGGTATCAACACCATCGATACGGCAAACGTGTACTCGAACGGCGAGTCTGAACGTATCGTAGCGGTTTTTCTGGAGAAGGTGCTTAGATATCTCAG
>JANHQD010000799.1:2211-16683 GCA_024721195.1 Marasmius sp. AFHP31
AGTTCCCGGGAGGCTCAAGTCGTTCTAAAAAGGCTTACATGCCTCCCGAGGCATCTATGGCTGCGCCAGGGTATACGATTATACCAAAGAAGGGAACTAAAGTTAGAATTGTGGTAAGTGCTTGCACGATCCAGGAGATCGGGCCCGGTTTCGGATATAGAAACATACTGACAATCCTAAATGTTCGTGGTCTCACTAGATGTAATCTACGAATAGACTATGGGAGATCGGACGCTGGGAGTCCGAAAACTGTTATAGATATGGGAAGTATCGCGGGAGTGGGAATTTCGCACACCCGCTCCTGCCTACTAATAGACTAGACTACTAGCGTTCTGGATTATGTTGCGGACGCTTTAGATTATGGATTCGGACTGTATGCGTCTTTCACCTCTGTGTTCTAGCTCACGTCTGAATTGTTGTTTCCCCTCCGTCACGGCCCATAAATGACTCTTCAAATTTGTCAAGACAGCAGAGCTGGTGAGTACCTCGATGTTCGTGCACCCCTCCCCCATGGTATATGCATTGATGGCGTATGTATCTTGTCCCTCGAGCCGCTCTCTACGGTTTCAGCCTCCCCCCTCCCCCTTGAATGATAGTACTTACCGTAGTGCGAAAGAGTCCACCCAAAGCTGACCAAGACGGCCAGAACATCGTTACCAGCGAGAGCTGGTAGGAGTTTCCCACCATCCCTTCAATAATCGGCAATTTCGTGACAGGATCAGTGATTGTAAGTCAACTGAATAAGTGGCGTCCCAGCCGGGCTCCCACTGTCGACCAGAGAGTGCACACACGAGTCGGCACGACTTCTCAAAAGTCGTGAATATTCACCATATGTGGTGTTTCGAGTTGGGCTTGCACCATGAGCTAAGCTTGTATTATTTGTCAAAGGCAAAAAATACGATCAAGAAGTCTCGTTCTATCAATGCTCCCTGCAAGGCTCGAACTTGCGACCTCAGGATTATTGTCACGAATGCAACATCATACCGGAGTATGAGACCTGCGCTCTAGCCAACTGAGCCAAGGAAGCGATAGCGGGTATTAATTTAGCATGGTATCGTAGTATCCTCGACTGAAGCGGAAATCATGGTTCCATCTGAAGTCTAGTTTACATTCCTAACGAAGCCAGCTCGTTTCCTTCTTCTACAAGTGTGTAGGTATATGAATCGTTTCACTACCATCTTTGATTTTACATTTGCGGCGCAGACTAAAATCCACTAGCGGGCTAATCACCAATATGCGAAGTCCTAAACATCGGTCAGGAGGGAGCCTAAGTAGTATCGAGCCGAACAACGTACACCGTTCCACAGGTAATCTCACCCTCAGATCAACCACATCTTTTTTCTCGTATAACCTCCCCCACGCAACGTCTATGAACCAAGGATGATTCTGGACATCTGCGATCCCGATTTTGCGTATCTTCCGTGGCCTGAAGATTGAACCAGTTCGGATGCGCCGACAACCTAGACGGTGAAGCGGATCACGCTCAAGAAACTGGAGGCCGCGATGTGGGTGGCACTGTCAGATTACACCAGAGCGAACATTTCGGAGAAGTAAAACTCACACAAGCAATCGCATCAATACCCTCATCACTACACCACTTTTCCGCGTCTTCAGGGAATTCCAGCTCATCAGCAAGAATCGCCCGTTCGGTCTCTCTCGCCCTCTCTTGGTCGTCTGTCGATGTCCACCGACTGGTGCTGCTGCACGAGGAAGGGGAAGAAATGGAAGAAGGAGAGGACAGCCCGGTACTGCATCCACCGTGGCCGAAACCCGCCTTGGTAGCGTCGTCACTCTCTGGACCAAACGGTAGTTCGCGAAACATTAACTCGTATGCTGTAACCCCGAGACTCCACCAGTCGACCTCCCAACTGTAGCCTTTCCGCTCTAAGATTTCGGGGGCCATGTAAGGGAGGGTACCGGTGATGGAGGTTAGTTGTAATCTGCGGGTGAACATACAGGCCTTGGTGACAAGGAGATTGTCGGAGGAGTCGGAGGGAGGATAGGGTTGGGCTTTTTTCTTGGTGCGCTCGTAGTGAGTGGCGATGTGAAAGTCAGAGAGGTGTGCGTGGCCGAGAGGGTCTAGAAGGATGTGGGAGGGTTTTACGTCGCTGTTAGAAAGTTAATTGTGATAAGGTTTGGTTGGAGTCAAAGTGCCGACTGACCGATGCACGATTTTCAGCTCGACGTGAAGGTACGACAAAGCTAAGGCGACTTCTGCGATCCATATCTTTTTGACATGTTCTGGGATGGACGAATGCGACTGTAAGATAGCTGCCATCGAAAACTGCCATCAATACGGAGGCACTTAAGCGGAAGTTTGCGAACTCACAAGACAGGTCCCCTCCTTCCACTAAATCCAGTACAAAGTAGCAATAGTCTTTGTCTTGGAATGCCGACCGGAGGTTGACAATGAACGGGTGATCGATCTGTGCATTCAGGAACAGGGCACAGGCACAAGATATCAGCTACTGATAGGACAATGGACAGTATAGTTTCACAAAAGCAGGCGTACCTCGCTCAATAATACCCTCTCCCTGACAAGGCTCTCAATTGCTCTTTTCCGTGCGTAGTGTCCTTTGTTCATGTACTTGAGCGCAAAAAGGTCGCCCGTTAGTTTGTGCTCGACTTTTCTGATCTGCGTAGAAAAAGACTAAGAAGGGTTCCGATGCAGTAGAATTCACGAAGGTCTGTGGGGGAAAAACACTCACCATATCACAATGACGGCCCATTGAGACGGGGGACATGAGGTGGAAGTCGTTGAGAACTGGTTGGGCTTGACGAGATCGTCTATCCCGTAGAGGTTCAGAGAATTTGGATCCCATTGTGACCGACGGATATGGCCTATCACGGCCTAGCCATGCATAAGTTAGCTTAAAAGAAAGAAACAATTTCGGAGGGGGATCTCGTTCGAAAAGCACGCGAAATGATAGGACGGGGGTTTCTTATATGAATCGTGCCGTCAAAGAAGTTCATCATGACTCTCAGCGCTCCCTGAGAACCCATCGCTCCGCCTTCCATCGTGATATCTATGTATAACATATGTTATTATGTTCCGTGTCATCATCTGACAGGAAACACGGAATTGACGGCGATATGAGTACATGAAGGCTTACCTGCGTCCGAGACCGAGAATAAGGGAATCAGAAGAACAGGATGGAAAACAACGACATCTTGAACTTTGGTATGCGGACCTTTTAAGATTCGTGTTGTGGGGCGAAAATTAACGTTGCGATAGTTCTTCCGTTCCGACATGAATCTGGGCCTTCAAATGGATGGATTGTCACTCAAAAATTGAGATGCTAACGCTGGGAGCTCAGCAGGATCCAGCAGGATCCAGACCAAGCATAGAAGCAGGAGGCAAGGCCCAGGAACATCAATCATGAGAACTTCAGCGCGTTTTCTCATGTGACAGTTGTCGGAAAACTTTGGCCGGCCATATAAGGGTAGCGGCCATATTTGGCCTTTTTTTTCCCTATTTATGGGGGATTATCCGACTAATTTGGGCCTTTTATGCCCCATATATGGGGCCTTATAAGCGAATTTCGGAATTTATGGCCTTATCTGGATAAAGTTCTGCAAAAAAGGCCTTATTAGGTCATCGGGCAGTTTTGCGACAGTGGACATGCGCACATTATCTCCGCATCTTATCTTATCACCATGATCAGTCAACTTCCGGACGTTGAACTCGAATCAAGTTGAACGACTGAACGACCGCCCGTCACGATTCTCTATATAAAGCGACTAGAACAAGATTAGGAGTATTAGGAGTATTCGCTCGTATTATAGACGAAATTTCGGATATTCCGCTCCCTCAGTCACATTGCGCGCACTTTTCTCTATGGATGTCTCGCTCTCGGAGGATGGTCCTGGACAGCCGTTTCAGGAAGTTTCAACATGGTATCAGTATCAAAAGGCATGTGTACGCGGTACAACTCTCTCTACACTTTCCTTGGTCAAAACATCTCGATGTAAACCTTTTATATACGAAAAACAAACACCAAGACAGCCCCACCTTCCAGTTCTTAATTTCGGAATTCCTGAAGATTGGAACCACATCGACTTTGTATAACACTAATTCTTGATCTTCGACCTCTCTTTGACTCTGAGTCAGATGCGGAGCAGAGATTAGTGAGGCAGACTCCTCATTAATTTGATCGGTCGGGTCCCCGCTCGCCTTGAACACATCGCGAGTTTCTCGTTTCGAACATTTGAATGTCTACAAATGAACATCCACTTCTTTATGTATAGCCAAAACTGATCTTCCCAGACTCATTTGACGTTCCCGTTCATCTCCCAACCCGTTACATAGGACTCGCATGCCAGACGGCTAATTCGTACATCTGCGAGAGGACGGTGTTCGACTGAAGTGTACAAAGGCTAAGCAACAGTTTGATTTCTGAAGCCCAAGCTTTCTGGGAGGCATCATGTTTGATTAGTAGGGCCCGCCTCTTTCTTGGTCTGCTATACGGCATCAACATCTTATAGACGAACTCGGAAGGAGGTTACCTGTCTCGGTGTGGACCTGTATGCATACGAACATCGTCCCCGAGAATCTTCCCGACAAAGGATCTCCGAGGATCTGCTTAAACATCGCAATCAAGGCGAGAATGCTCCTGGACAGCTCAACTTGGCTTGGCTAGTAGATTGAACATGTAGTTGACATCCCCCTTACTCTCAATATGCTACAAATACCCGGCAGGCACATTATCTACAATACGCCGTACATGGTCCTCAATTGACATGGAGAACTGAAGGTCCATATAGTCTACTTTTTCTCGTTTGATCCAAATCAATAATCCTATACCGGAAGATGCGATTGGCGAAGGGAGACGGGAGACCTGCGGTAAGCCGTCTTCCTCAGGTGAGAGAGGGACGAGAATGTTAGTCCAGTCGTTGTCGAATTGCCAAAGCCGAGTTTTGCCATTTCCTTCTATGACGCATATCCTGCATCGTCCGATAGGGGTACACCCAACGGTATCCTCCCACCGAGTCTTAAAAACGGGAACCGAACTTCCTGATCAGAATTGGGCGGAAACCTTTGCTCTAGCACTCGTTCATATTCTTTCATGAACGTGTCATTGTCAGGCGAGGGCTGTCTTTTACCCATCTCGTTGTAGAACGCGTCCCATGCCCCGCTCTTCTTAAATTTTTTTCCACGTCTTGCCTCACTGCCGTACGGAGAAGCGGAACGGGAAAAGGCGAGGAACCTCTGAAGTACCGGTAGCAGCGGGGGATAGACAATCTTTGGAGGCACTGTGCATGTTAAGATCAGAGTCAGGAATAGGACATGGACCTTACTTACCTCCATCTCGTCATAGACCTCGTCGTAGAGACCTCGTTCAAAAAATCCGCGTTCCAAATCGGTCAAACCACTTTACCGGCTAACGAGGAGATGTTATATCTCTGCAACCGAGCCACCTACCATATCCACTTTGTATATCAAATCCGACCGACGACTACCAATTTTCTCGCCGAGACGTAGTATTAATTCGAAGTTCCCTTGAGGAGCAAGAAGGGAGACTCGGAGAGACGGCGATCTGGTGGTGTCAGCAGGTCAAAGTCGTACATGACGCATGGAACGAAGGAGAATGGACGAACGCCAATTTGTTCAAGGGTGATTTGGTGGTCGGGATGCATGTCGTAGAGGATTATTTGAGATACAGAACTCAAAAGCTGGCAATGGGGTAAGAACCAATGGATTGACAAAGTCTGTTGAAAGACCTACCTGATAATCGTCCCTGATGGAGAGGAAGAAAGCAAGACTGTTAGATCCGAAACGAAGTGCGGGTACTTTACACGAGGCTATTTGGGTCAGTAAGTTATCGGGGCCTCAATGTAGGTGCTCAAATGCATATTGAGTTCAGCCTTGAGCGACATATCATTCTATCATACCGATTAGAGCTGGTCGATTTTATCGAAAATCTCCTGAGGAAGGCTCGTGAAAGAGGACAAGAGACTCGGCATTTTTAAGCCCGGAGAGTCAGAGGAGGTTGGCAGGAAAGAGTGTGCTCAATGAAGATCGTTGCTCACAAGTCGGAGAAGGGCCAATAGACAAACCGTGGGAGCCGGGATCAGGGTCTTATCTTATCTGGTCTACTATCTAGCCGGAAGATCTTCAGTCGCTCTCCCTTCTCCCCTGCACCTCGTACTGAAGACCTTCTCTTGCACTCTTTTGTCGTATTGAGTTGCTCAGGATGCGTTACAACAATTTGTACCATGATCGGACAACCGAATCCGCAGCCGCAAAACAATCTCTCTCCGGGTTCATCGGTGGACATCTTGAATTTGATTGAATTTTTGATGTCCATTCAATCCAACACAACTTGACTCTCAACCACCACCATCCGCAGCGCTGGGATTAACGAAATCACAATGGGGACCTTTGGGGAAGAAAGGTCGCAGATATTGATGCAGATGACCACACAAGGCGGTCCCTGGTGCGTATTTCAGCACGGTTTGAGCCCATTGCAATTCTGAACAGAACCGAACAGGTATCTTCTACGCGACACGGCGTTCATTCCGACGTTTCTCAGCTTCATATCGTTCGCAGTAATCTTGATATGGGCTCTATTCACGAGAAGAAAAGAACAAGAACGGCCCAAGACCCTCCAAGAGCACGTCGAATTGCACGGTGGTGTCGTCAGATTCGGACTCGAATGCGCTCGGCTCGTTCTTTCAATCGCGATATTGGGTCTCAACATCCAATTTTCCGTTTCGAACATCGCCTTCGTATGGATTTCACGTCCTTTCACCGAGAATCTCAGCTGAATAATCGTATCTAGGCTTATCTCGTTCTGCTATCGTTTACCGCAGTAGCAAGCTCTTCAAGATTGAATGCAGTTGCTGCGCAGCACGTCAACATCTTACTCGTCGTCACTCTTCTGGTCTACGCGTATAGAGATCTCTTTCCTCTCGCGACCTACACATTAGAACCTCAAGACAAAGGAGAAGGCGTACTATTATGGGTAAAAATCGGCCTGGTCACTGTCGCCTCTGCATTACCCTTGGCCATGCCACGTCAATACAAGCCTGTCGACCCCTCCGTGAGCACCTCCTTTGCACTCCTTGGTTCTTCCCTTCTCTAACACCACCTCATAGAATCCTTCACCAAACCCAGCCCCAGAACAGACGGTCACGCTGTTCAGCTTGATTTTCTTCTTCTTCATGGATCCAGTCATCTTCGCTGCGTCCCGCGTAGCTCATCTCTCAGCCGAAGAGCTACCTCCTCTGGCTGATTACGATGCCGCTGAATACCTGCGGGAGAAGATTCGTAAGGTGCGAGTTGTCGTGAACTTCCCGTGATGGGCCTAGCTGATGCGAAATTATAGCACATACCGAGTTTTAACCCACCGGAAACGAAGGCTCAGCATCACCATGTTTTCTGGACTCTCCTGAGGCTTATTCGATATGAATATATTTGGATGACTATTACGCTTGCGATCTTCACGCTTGGCAAGTTTTTGGTGCCGATTGCGCTTAACCAGCTCTTGAGGTAGGGTGACGCGTACTTTGGCCTACTTCTTCTGCTCACAAATCCGCGTCAAGATACCTCGAGAACGATGGCGAACCTGGCTTCATCCGTCCATGGTTTTGGGTTGCCCTCATCTTTGTCGGTATGTGCCCACCGGGATCGCTCTATTTCTTCAACCGCATCTGACGAACTGCCCACAGGACCCAACCTTGCCTCTATGGCCGTCGAACGATACATGTTCCTTGCCGTACGTCTCCCCCCCACACCTCCACCGAAACCCAAGTCCTGACCTGCATCCATCCTCCCAGTTACGCGCTCTCACTCAAATGGAGAGTGTCCTCTGTCAAGCCATATTCTCTCATGCTCTACGTATCCGTATGAAAGCCGAAGTCTCCGACTCTGGGAGTGGACAAGCGGATTCAACATCGACACCAACGTCAAAGGAGAACAAGAAATCCTCCAGCTCTCTCATCGGGAAAATCAACAACCTCGTCACCACCGACGTGCACAACATTCTCGAAGGACCACATCTACCTTACCTATTCACGTATATCCCGTTGCAGTTGGCTGCGACTTTGGTGTTTTTGTATGTGATCCTGGGTTGGAGGTGCGTTTCCTCCCGTGTTTTCGTGTGTTTGTGAGTGATTTTGACGTTGGGGTGATGAATTGTAGTGCCTTTGTTGCGCTCGGTGTTACGCTGTTGCTCTTGCCAATACCTGGGTTTCTTGCTAATCTGACGCATAAGATTCAGAGCGAGAAGATGAAGAGGACAGATGAGAGGGTTCAGATGGTTACTGAGAGTACGTTTTCTCCGTACCATATCTTGAACACGGACTCACTTTTTTTCCAACAATCAAGCCACCAAAGTCATTCGTATGGTCAAGCTCTTCGGCTGGGAAGCTAAAATGAGCGAACGAATCGCTGAGAAGAGGGAGGAAGAGCTCAAATGGATAAGGAAGCTGCAGTATGTTCATGTTCTTGCTGAGGTGGTCAAGTGGGTCTACTCTATATACTCTCTCATTCTGTATGCGGAGGCTGACGATTTCCATGTTCAGCTTCCTTATCCCTGTGGTCACGATGATTTCGTGTTATTTTACCTAGTAAGTCATCTCTCGTTTCAGACACCTCCTCTCTTCGTCATGTTACTGAGAACATGTCTCTTCGCAGCGTTGGTCCCTCTGCCTTGCGTCAAACTTCCGCTTCCAGCTAACTATTGAATCCGCTCAGACCGTTATCATGAAAGAAGACCTCAAGCCCTCTATCGTCTTCAGTTCCATCACCGTTTTTGATAACTTGCGAATCCAATGCTCGTATATCGTAAGAATCATGAGCAGGCTTGTCGTCGCAAAGGTGTCGTTGGATAGGATCAATGACTTTTTGGTCGACGTGCGTGGTCTTCAGAGTGATACGACTCATCATTCTTACTTTTTTTTTATTAGACTGAACTCCTCGACACCTTCGACCCGACTCCGAACCCGTACACACCACAAGCGACACTCCGTACCGTGCCGACACATAGTGGTGAACATTCTCACGATGAGAGTGTTATAGGCATTCACGAAGCCCTCTTCACTTGGTCCTCCGAAGTCAACAAGATCCACTCTGCCTCGTCCGAGCGGCGGTTCGTCCTTGCGGTGGATCAGGAGACGCTCACCTTCAAGAAAGGAGGGTTCAATCTGATTGTGGGACCTACGGGGAGCGGAAAGACGTCTTTGTTGATGGCTTTGTTGGGTACGTTCACGTTCACGTTGCTGACTTCCCCGGTTTCTGACGAACGCCCTCTCGCTTGTGTTCGCGTAGGCGAAATGCATCACGTTCCCGTGGCTAAGGACTCGTATGTGAACTTGCCGAGAGATGGAGGGGTTGCGTATGCTGCACAAGAGTCGTGGGTTCAGAATGAGACGATTCGGGTATGTAAATACAGTTCTTCCTGTTCTCTCAAACTCACTCGCGCCCGTATAGCAAAACATCATCTTCACAACCCCCTTCGACCCTGTCCGGTACAAGAAAGTTCTATACCAATGCGCCCTCGAACGAGACCTATCCCTGTTCGAGGCGGGCGATCAGACGGAGGTCGGGGAGAAGGGGATCACGTTGAGCGGTGGACAGAAGGCCCGGATTACACTAGCGAGAGCGGTATATTCCAACGCTGAGATCGTGTTATTGGACGATGTGTTGGCTGCGTTGGATGTGCATACCTCCAAGTGGATTGTGGATAAGTGCTTCAAGGGGGATTTGTTGAGGGGAAGGACGGTGTTGCTCGTGGTGAGTTTTTCGAATTTTTAGCTCGGGTTCTTGTTTTAATGAGTTTTTTCTTTCTCTTTCTAGACCCACAACATCCCGCTTGTGGCACCTCTCGCTGACCTGGTTGTATCCGTCAAGGATGGGAAGATCATGTCGCAAGGGACTTTGGACGCTGCGTTGGACAAGGTCAAATCACTAGCTGAAGAGGTTCAAGAACAGATCGAAGAGTTGGAGGAAGAAGAGAAGGCGGACCGTAAAGATGGAGACGAGGACGAAGAATCTCTCGCAGCTGAGGTCAATCCTCCCGCCCAAGGAAAGCTTATATTGGAGGAGGAAGTCCAAATTGGGAGGGTTGGAACTTCTGCTGGTACGTTCTATGCCTCTATCGATTGATCTTATTTTGGTGTTGAATCCATCATTGTCATTTTAAGCTAAACTGTACGCGTCCGCATTTGGGGGTAGACACCCGGTTGTTGCGTTTGGCACGTACGTCGTTGGGCTTTTGTTTATGGGCGTGTTGAACGTGGTGCAGACGTGGTATTTGGGGTATTGGGCGAAACAGTATGAGGTCATGCCCGTAAAGGATGTACCGGTGTTCTGGTGAGTTCGCCTTCCGGTTCGTTGACCGGTATGAGTATGCTGATAACTCTCCTATTTCAGGCATTTGGGTGTATACGGTACGCTAACGAATCACCTGTCCGAGTTTGACCCATGTTTGACCTTCGCCATTCGCTCCTGTACTAGGCTCATTGCTTTTGGCTGCGGTTATTGTGACTGCTCTCACATACGCGTTCTTTGCGGTCTTCTCTGTCCGAGCATCGAAAGCGATTCATAGGCAGCTTATTCAATCAGTATTGACGACCACTCTAAGGTATGTGTTCTACATCAGCGCATCCCCGGGCCTATAACTCACCCTGTTATAACCACAACTCAGATGGCTCGACACCACCCCCGTATCACGTATTATTGCTCGCTGCACTGGGGATATTAACAACGGTTCGTCTCCCTTTTCTTCGTCCCCACCGCCCGTTCGCTCATTTGCTCGTCAATTTACCCCAGTGGATACCCGAATCCCCAACTCCCTCGAAGGCCTCGCTGTCCTGGGATTACAGATGTTCACGCAAATGGTCGCATTGGTCATATACACCCCCGTCTTCATACTCCCCGCGATCGTGTTGACGGCGTTGGGCAAATTGTGTGGTGATCTGTTTACGAGGGCTGTTCTTTGCGTGAGGAGGGAGCTGTGAGTTTCCTGGTCGTTTCCTCCTCAATTGAAGTCCGTTGGGTTCTCACGTTTTCAAAGGTCGAATGCGAAGGCACCTGTTCTTGCTCAGTACGTCTGTCTGACTGCCTGTCTTCCGTGATCAAAACTCATTGTCCTGTCCTTGTAGATTCGAGGGAGCAGTTTCCGGTATTGGTACGTACACTTCATCGTTTCATCCGTGTCCCCGTGATCCTCATATACATGCAAACCCAGTATCTATCCGAGCATACGCCGTTCAAGACACCATGGAACGCGAACTCCGTCGTCGTGTCGATGAGAACGTCCGCATTACACGAACGTTCTCCAACATTGGACGATGGATGCCTACGAGGGTCGAATTCCTAGGCGCCTTATTCTCTTCGTGCCTGGCAGGGTACCTGGTTTACTTTAGCGGCGTGAATGCCGCCACTGCGGGCTTTTCGTTGAACATGGCGGGTGAGTAGATATCAACGCTGGGCTCGGGGGAGATGTTCATGTTGGTTAATAGTGACGTTCACTGGAGGGATTTTGTTCTTCATCTTTTTGTTGAATGACTTGGAGATTGAAGGTATGTTCTCTTGTCCTCTACTTGTCCCTGATTTCGACCTGACGAGCATTTGTGTTTCCAGCCAATAGGTTTGCTCCTCCCTCATGCTACTAAAAGCGCCTAGAGACTGACTATCATCATAGTCTCGAACGCATAGACGGGTATCTCAACATTGAGAAGGAACCCGGAGCCTCCGTTACTGGGCAGCCTCCCGCGTATTGGCCGGCAAGTGGAGAATTGAGAGTGGAGAGTCTCTCAGCGCGGTACAGTCCTGGTGGACCTAAGGTTCTACACGATATCAGTTTCCATGTGAAGTCTGGGGAACGGATCGGCGTTGGTGCGTCCGTTTCAAGTTATTAGATTCGGTTGATTTGGTATACTGATGGGTATTTATGTGCAGTGGGCCGTACTGGATCTGGAAAGGTGCGTTTGCAATCCTCCTATGGGATTATTCACTGACTTTGTTGCACACAGAGTTCACTCACACTTTCGCTCCTCCGATGTATCTACACCGAGGGTGACATCTACTATGACGGACTCAACACAGGAACGCTTTCCCTCGATGCTCTTCGGTCCAATATGACCATCATTCCCCAGGTGGTATGTACTCGATGACGATCCTCTCTTCCTCCCCCACCCTTCCCATCTCACCTGTTTGCAACAGCCTGAACTCCTCAGCGGTACCCTCCGCCAAAACCTCGACCCATTCGGCCAGTATGATGACGCGACACTTAACGATGTCTTGCGCGCTTCCGGGCTGTTGGACCTACAAACCCGCCACCGACACGCCGAATCAGGCGAAACTGAGGAAAATGCTAAATTGACGCTAGACTCTGGCATCTCGAGCGGCGGTACCAATCTGTCAGTCGGACAGCGACAAATCCTTGCGTTAGCGAGGGCGATCCTGAGGAAGAGTAAATTATTGATCTTGGATGAGGGTGCGTCTGTTCCTTGTGTCCCGAGGTAATTTGATCCGAAGTCTCCTTTCTTGTTCTCTTCAGCTACGTCTGCTATCGGTACGCGTTCTTTGATATTGAGCTTGGCTAAGACTTACTCTCGCGAATCTTCATAGACTATGAAACGGACTCTATCATCCAGCGCTCCCTACGGAACGAGTTGGGCTCGGACACGACCGTTATTACAATTGCCCATCGTTTGCAGACGATTATGGATTCTGATCGGATTGTATGTGTCTCCGTCCGTCCAACGAATTTGTGTACTGAGTTCTCTCCTGTAGATGGTCTTGGATGCAGGTCGGGTTGTGAGTCTAGTGTCTCCTACCTTTAGATCTTTCATTCGCTAATCCAGTGCTTCCCATTGATAATCAGGTTGAATTTGATACACCAAAGGAGTTGTTGAACCGCGAGGGAGGATTTTTGAAGGGACTTGTTGAGGAGTCGGCGGATAAGGATGTATTAGTCGGCCTGACAGAGAAAGGGAGGGACGAGTGAGCCCAAGAGCTGTATTTGGATGTGAGCTGCACGACGGCGATCTATGATCTCTGATCCAGAGGCCGTTACGGTACACCAAAGGAGTTGCCGAAGCGCTTAGGAAGACCCTTGGAGCGGCTTGTGCTGATCGGTGTGGCGGAGAAAGAGAAGGGCGAATGACCTCGTGATATGTAGAACTGAGCTACACGGCGGTCTACGATTTGGAGGACGCTACAAGGTTCTCAATGACGATTTACATAGTTGAATTTCCATGTCCTCTTTATTTATCTACTGTAACGCGTTGGTAACGCGACGCAATGTGCGTACAAAAATTTACGTAATTTAAACGGTTCTTGTTCTCTCCCATTTCGACAGTGTCTCTTGTTTCGAGCTTGAAGGCCTGAACGTCTGTCACTTTCCAGCCACTACGCCTTAGTCAAACCCTCTTGGTACAGACTACGCAATCTGCCACAACGGCTCCCTCACAAAACCACGAATGCGATAACCGCTGCTCTATAGGATTACGAGACCCCTAACCGTGAGGTTGTATTCCACATCCCAACGTTGGGTTTCGTCGTCAGCATGGGATCCTATCAGTTAGTCCTAGATTCACATACCCACCATCACTCTACGACTGACAATACCACATCAGGATCCGACACGTTGCGCCATTTATACGCAGGTATCTTCTGCTGACGGAGAACGTTCACTTTGAGGACTTCATCTTATCGATTGTGAAAGACTTGTATGGCATTGAGAATCCCTTGTCTATCCTGCGCCGCATCTTAGATTGCACAACCCAAATAGCCAATGGTAAGACACCTCCCTGCAAGGCGGGTGGCGAGCAAATTGTGGCGGAAAAAATGCCCATCATAATCTCGAAACTCCGATCATAGTGAGTTCCTTGGCTACCGAACCATATTTTCATTGTATTGAAGCCGCGCATACAGCTGCACCATGACTGGGGAGACAGACAGATATGCACCATTCATCGAATCTTCCAACGCTGCATTATCCGTACTTCAGCACGTCAAAATCGACGGGATACCCGACCTGGACACCAACGACATGTACTTCCTACGACACGATCCCACAGAAATCACAGGCTTCCATCATATGAGCGACCACCCAAACAGGCGCAAGCCGGACGTGACTGCTACAAGTCGCGCCATCGCGAAACAAATCTTCTCCCAGATCATAGCCTCGTCGGGAGACCCACTCGAGAAACTCGCTCCTCACCCAACCCGGGTAGCGCTTTCCTGGGAGCATGTGTTTAATAGTGTCGAGTTCAAGAAGAAGAAGAAGAAACCAGATGGTCTCAGGACGCAGTTGGCTGCCTTGGATGGCCCATATACCGCACCCTACACCACAGCCCTTACGACAGAAGGCGCCGAGGCTGCATCCATGGAAGAACTGGAGGATATATTCGATGAATTTGACCTCTTAAGTTCACGAGGGCCACCGTTGGACGCCACGCGTTCCGTGCAAGTCGGTGTGTATCATTCCGTGGCTTCACTCCGTATCATCTCTCGTTACA
>JANHQD010000801.1:2205-21541 GCA_024721195.1 Marasmius sp. AFHP31
GGTAAAACCCATTCACTGTAATCAATATACATCAGTCGGCAGTTCAAAATGTAAACACTGTGGCGCGAACCTCAACAGACAAGGTCGCTAGCAACGTGTGCAGGATAAATTTTTGAATACACCAGGGGCAAGACGATACTATGAAAGGAGAAACCGATGAAATATGGACGGGGTAATAAGTAACCCATTTTAACGTTCCGGCCACGGTAAGCGGTGCGAACGTACCCCGCCTAATGTCAGCTGGCCAGTTCCGAGTCTACTCCTCTCTTCTCTCTCTTCTCTCTCTGTTCTCCCTGATCCATATACCCTGAGAATCACAACATTCCTCACGGAACGAACAATAATCTTTTCAATCTATCGACAAAACATCCCAGTACCAGACACCGACCGAAGTGATTTATGATCCCGTCTGGTGGGTTGCCGGGGTACAAAGCCTTCTATTAGTATCGAGGAATCCTTGCATGTTAGGGTAGTAACCTCCGGGGAAGAGGTTGTCCGCATACGAGTAGCATATAATCTATGCGCGAAATAGAGAAATGAAGAGAGGATGCATAGGGACAATGAGTGGTGACGAGCGAAGGGGCGATACAGACATCTCTTGGTAGACTCGCAGAATTCCCTTTAGAAAGGTTCAAGTACTGATAAAAAAACTCGAACCAGGAATGAGGAACAAGGAAGACCGCAGGAGATGCTCACGTTTCAGCAGACTAACATCGTTCTCCCCAAAGCCACAACCATAATGCTTGACCTTTGACATGAAACACTCGATTCTCGATTCCTCCACCCTCCCCCGACAGCCCCATTCCAGAACCTTTGACAATACGACACCCACATCAACAGCAGCTCGCCGGAAACACAAAGAGTCGCACCTCGATCACAGCCGTGCCTTGTTAGGCTTGGGTTTCATAATGAGCCAGTCTTCTCTTCGATATAAAACCTAACGGGCCGACGTGGTCAGTAAGGCGCGAATGAGCGAAACCAATGAACAAAGTTCATGTTTTCCGTGGATTGAGGAAGACGCAACAACCACTAAAATACAGACACAGCGTAATATCTGCGGCACCTATATCCTTCCCAGGACCGTATTCCACGATCTACATACGACCATAATATAAATGGTCGAGGTGACCGTCGCGAGTGGTTAAATGGAGCAAAAAACTAGCAAAGGAGCGAACAAAGGATTAGTTGTGCCATGTTTGCAGCTCAGACTAAACAAACGTGCCCCTTCAATAGCGAGAGCGAATGTGCTTCGCAATAGTAAGTATCCGTACTCGGATGCCATTACCCTCATTGATGTACCACCAATAGCTAAATCAGAAGGGGTCGGGGCTGTTCGGTCATTGTCATCAAGACCAGGTGGTGGAAGATTGAGTGGGGAGGAATGAAGGGAGATGCACAAAGAAGTCAGAATTACCGAGGGAGGAATTAGGGTAAGTCTATAGGTGGGAGGACATACTGATTCTTGATGCACTCACGGCAACGCCTCCCCTTTCGGTACCAAGAACCGAAATGAAGTCAAACAGTCTCACTGGGTATGGATTTTGGAGGGTTGATATCGGCGAAAGGGTAAGCAATGGTCAGCTGGATTATTGTGCAGCTCAAGAACGCGCCGAAAGTACATCTTTGCTTGTGGCAAGCCAATTGGCTCAAGGACAGTAGCTATGGCGTGCTACTGTTGATACCTGGGAGATGACAAAGCAAGTGTAAGTCGTAGGCGACCCAAGCAAGCGTACCTTAGTTACCATTTCGAAATATCCGAATAAATTCCTTGCCAGCAATCGTCCGATCTATGACAGTGAAATGGTTGTTGACAAGATGGGACCAATAATGTCATTCAATGCAGGGTCCTAACCAGTTTTGTGTACTTTAAACGCCAATCGGACGCCTGGATGAGAAGGTTGCAGGCCATTTTGGTAAAATTAATCAATGCAAACACTGACGGAGAAAATACAACCGAACAGATTTCATGAGGGGTGTATAACGGGACGTCATAGCATGCAAAGGATGCAAAGGACGGAAATGGAGACATACCGACTCTGTATTTATATGAGCTTCAACGCACCCTTAGCTTCCCAGCATCAGTCTTCCTAACCCTTCTACTCCGCTACGACGGGACCGTGCTCACTGCTGTCTTGCGCTCTAGCCCCTCGGTACAGATGGTGTTGTTCAAGATTATGATCTTCGTTCGACTGACCATGGGAAGTTTTTTATGATAGGAAAGATCACTTAGAGAGAAGAAAAGGAGAGAATTAAGCAAGCCTACCATATTACCTTCCTGAATCCTCTTGTCGCCCGTTTTCGAAAGATAATCCCTCAAGCCCAGTGCACAAGCGGTTGTTGGTTGGATGGCACTTGGCAATCGCCGCAACGAGTAAATAGAGATGAGAGGTAGAGCTTCTCCATGGGCGTTTTTGCGTCTTGTGCGTGCTAAGAATTTGGAAAATTGTGCCGTCTTGTTGGAGAACACGAGGGTGAAAGAGCAAGAAAGCTGTGTACCATCTCGCTTTGTCATCACACTTCATGACTTTATGATATCTTCGGCTTCGGCTTTTTCGGGCACAACTTCCAAGCGGCTTCGATTTCGAATGACTATTCGTTCTTCTGTAATCACAAAATTGAAAGTAGAGTAGAAGCGCGCTAATAACTCACATTCCGTCCTAGCCCATCATTACATGAGGTTATGGGAGCAACTACCCTCATTAGCGAGTGCATCAGGATAAACCTGGCACGAGTCCCACCGTCTGACGGTCGTGGGATTACTCCCCCACTATGTCCGCCGATCGTACCCCACGTAATGCGTTTGTCAAACATGGGGAGTCGAGGCTTCTGACAAAGTGCTGTCCACTTGTCTTCGCCTCGACACCCATCATTCTAATTGAACACAATCCGAAAATTTCGTGTCGTCAAACAAGCAGGAAAGACCAGAGATGCATGAAGCTACCAAGGCTCGGCTTGAGGTACGTGCTACGTAACTGGATGGTTAAGTCGTTTCTCTAGCTTTAACGATACACTGATAGAAGGAAGCTCGGGAAAATCAGGCAAAGAAAGAAGCTTGGGAGGAGGTCATGAAGAGAGTTGATAAGAACGACGACGGCTTGGAAAAAGGCTGGAAAGAGGATATTGATACCTTGCTCGTATTCGTACGTTTTCAAGCATATTACCTCGACGTCCAAGCTCATTCGTGATAATAGGCTGGTTTGTTCTCAGCGGTTGTGACCGCATTCACTATTGAGTCGTATAAATGGCTCTCAGAGGAATCCTCTGACCAGACAGTCGCGATTCTTACCCATATCTCTGTTCAACTCTATGATCGGAACTCTACGCAGTTTGAGCCTCCGAGGTTCACCCCATCCCACTCGGTCGTTCGTATCAATGTCTTCTGGTTTCTCAGTTTGATCCTCGCTCTCATCGACGCCCTATTCGGGCTGATGTGCAAACAGTGGCTGCGGGAGCAGCGAAGACCCGTAACCACCGAGACGCCGGAGCAATGGCTCACTCTTCGGTGCTTTAGAACCGAAAGCCTGGAGCAGTGGCATGTACCAGCGTTCCTCGCTTCCCTCCCGATCATTCTCGAGGTAGCTCTCTTTTGCTTCTTCGCTGGTCTTTTGGAGTTGCTTTGGACGAAGCACTGCATTCCTTTCATCATCGCAGCTGTCATTGTGGGATTTGCAATCACCTTCTACATCGTGACCACCCTTCTTCCCGGCATCGACATTGTTCGCCTTTACCCCAGAGGGATTTCGGGATTTAATCCCGACTACCCCGATGATCCCTCTTCTCCCAAAACCAAGGGGGTGATCGTAACTGATATGCGTTATCTTTGTCCTTACAAATCTCCACAAGCGTGGGCCATGTTCAAGCTTATCGCCTGGGTTTTGGGCCCATCGTCTCCGGTATCTCGCCTGATCACCATTCCCCTCTTACGAAAAAAGCTCTCAAAGACGCCGCCGGAGCGTTTCCGGATGTTCGAATCTCATGTGGACCTAGACTCGTGGGCATTGCACAACATTAGTAGTTGGGCTGCCGCTGATCAGGATGTAATCCAACGGTTCTCGTGGGTCGACGGCTATCCTAATATGTACGCACTGAAGTCATACCGATGGCTTTTACACGAGTTCCGCGACATTCCGTCAATGATTCCTCATTTGCAAACCCTCCTTCGAGCACATTCTCCGCAGTTGGTCATGCCAGCAGTCCTTGGCTCCAACATGGTTCGACCTGACAGAGATTGGATTAAGGATGATGTGCGGCTAGCAGTACAAAGAGGCATCCTTGTGCACGCAGACAGTCCCTTTCGATTTTCCAGGTTCCATATGGCGCTTCTCGACCTTCATTACAACTGGAACATTCGCCCCATGCCCGTCATTGCTCGAACTCGTGACTCGATATTTCGGGGGGATCAGCACATCTCAACACTGAAGGACCGTTGCGCCCCATTTACTCGTGTTCTTCAGACGATACTGAGAGACGAGAGCGGGTTTGAAGACGGCGGCAAAGAGCTGGCGCTCAAATACATCCAACATTTCACAGAGCATTATGCACATATCTACACTCAGTACTTCGACTATACGTCTGTCATCCCTCTTCTCCACTCCCTTGCTGGAGTGGACCTCAATTTTTTGGATCTCAAACAGGCTTTGATTGACTTGCTTGTCTTGATCAACAAGTCAGTAATGGAGAAAACAGGATCCTCCGCCTGGGTAGAGCTGTACCCCTGGATCGATGGTTTGGAAGCCTTTCGGGTGGGTCAAGGCTTGGAAAGGGACCGTTTCCCTCGTCACCCGAGCTGTTTCCCCATTTCTATGGACCGCATGAATGATTTGCTCTACGATCCCACTACGAAGGCCATCGCTCTCGAATACATGGATGAATATCGGCATTTGTGCGAGGTCGACATCAATCAGCTATCAACCGCCGAATCCTTGCGACCTCGAGTGGAATATCTGAAGTATTACCTCTTCAAGAACGTCTCAGACAATCCGAAGATCTACCCGTCGTATTTTCAGGATGAACTCAGCCAGGTACGCCGGTCCATATCGAATTCAAGCGGTTCGAAGCCCCCACATCTTCTTACTTCGCAAGAGGGTTTATCCTTCTTGAGAACACTCAACGCAATCACCCAGCGGTGGCACTCGAACGACTGGTGGAATCTCTCATGGAGCCCATACATTTCGAACCGGAGGAAATGGGAGGTTATTTTGAAGTGTGTTGCACACATTAACGGAAAACCACTCGACTACTTCTCTATACCCGATTCTCCGAACCAATCTCCGCAGAGCTCAGGAGCTGGCCCCAGTACCACCCCACTTGCTGCGAACGTAGGCGAGAATTCGATTTCCTATACCAACCCATCGACCTCATCAGCTCCAGCACGTGAAGGGGGAACAGACGGAACTTCCATAGGGGAGGCCCATGTCAGGGAGGCAGAGTGGAGTAATCCTGACATCCTTGAAGGTCATTTGTTCGACTACTTGTAACTAGGATAACATTTTAGTGCGATGATTATAGTGTAACGGTATACCGACGATCAACAGGAATTGTCTAGCTTTGTATTTGTTGTCAAACCCGAATCAATTTTACCCGAACAAGATCCTCGCACCGATGTGTGCTGGGCTACAGTCTCCTCTTGTGAATATAATAAATCAATAAAGCTTGGCTCCCAGCCTTCCTTCTCCAAACCTTCCTCCAAAGGCTCCTAGCACGATGACCGACAACCCGCCTCGTGACATCTTCGAAAGTCTGAATTTATTCCGCCACTATGTGCCCAGCTCATGGAGGTTATGGGGCGTATACCTTGCCTCAGCGACCATTCTATGGTTGGTCGTTGCTCAGAGCCATCAGAAACACCTCCCACCTTCTCCTGGCAGATCACTACCACTGGTTGGCCACCTCCACCTTGTCCCTCGGTCTAACACGTGGCTCAAACTCACCGAATGGACGCGGCGGCTAGGCTCGATATACTATGTTAACCTTGCTGGCACGCCCATGATTGTGCTAGGGACGCACAAAATCGCAGCGGCCTTGTTAGATAAGCGCTCTGGTACTGTTATCTTTTATACTTTTTTCAAACATCACATACTCACTGTCGTTCAGCCAAGTACTCCGGTCGACCCAGGCTCATTTTTCCGGCCGGATAATGTCGGGTGGAATGAATCTCGCGATGATAGACCACAACGATACCTGGAGACTGATGCGCCGTACCACCCACGAGTGAGTCTCAGACGATTCACACGTATTGTATACTTATCGCTCGAGGGGTTTTCTCAATGTTCAAGGGCGACAAATGCCACGAGCGCCAAGGAGTATCTTGGTAACCAAGGAATAGAAGCCTACATTCTAAGTCATCATCTTTTGGAAGAGCCTGCAAACTGGGATGACCATCTCCAACGAACGAGCAACTCCGTGATGCTTTCTATCATTTATGGCCTCCCTCCTCGTTTAAACTCGCTAAATCCCGACATCCGGCGCATCAATTCTTTCGTGTTGACCGTTCTTGCAGCTGCTACTCCCGGTGCGTACATTGTGGAATACCTTCCCTGGATGATTCACCGTCCTCGCTGGGTGTCTCCTTGGAGACGCTACGCAGAGAACCTTTTCAAATCCGAATCATCGCATTTAGAAAGCCTATTTAACGAGGTCGGATCTCGCATGGTCGGTATCGGCTCACTCAACTATCTACTTTCTCCACACTCACGGGCTCTCTCCGAAAGAAACAAGGAACTCAGAGTCCATGCGTCGCTGCATCCTTTATAGAAAATTTGGAAAACTCCGGATTGAGTCGACTAGACGCAGCATGGACTGCTATGACGCTTTAGTACATGTTTCCCCCGCGTGATGAGCGTGATGGTCTAACTATTGTTACTTTGAAGCGCTGCTGGTGGGGAGACTGTGAGACGAAACTCAAATGTGGTTCCCAAGTCTTTCAATTGAAGCACATCGTGACTATCTAGACCTCGAGTCAAATGGCTTGGATGTTGCTTGCAATTGCCTCCTACCCGGAAATCCAGAAGAAGGCGCAAACGGAAATCGACATGGTAATTGGAAGTGATCGCATGCCAACGTTTCAGGACATTCCTCAACTGCCGTACTTGAGTGCTTTGGTTACGGAGATCATGCGGTGGCGCGGGGTAGGCCCGTTGGGTAAGATATTTGGAAACTCCCTTAGATATTCTTTGATTGACGTCTCTCACCTCAGGTATCCCTCACCGTTTGGACACCGACGATTACTATGAGGTTTTTTCCTCCCGAAGGATACCATTGTTGTTGCCAACATCTGGTAGGTTTTCTACCACCGGCATTGGGTACAAAACTCGATTTGACCTGCTGCCAGGGCTCTCAATCACGGCCCTGAAGTCTGGGGATCCGACGCCGACAAATTCAGACCAGAGACTGAGAGACATTTCGATGAAGACGGACAACTCAAGAAACCGCTGCCCGTTACTCACGGAGAATCCCATGTCACTTTCGGCTACGGACGCCGGTAAGTGTTATTCTCAGTTTGTCGGCTATATTAACAGTTCGCGCCTCCTGTCAGTATCTGTGTTGGTAGAGCCGTTGCACAGAACAATCTACTGATTCAGACCGCCTGTATCCTCTGGGCGACTACTGTAACACTTCCCAAAGATGACTCGGGGAACACCATCACCCCGGATCCGTTCACCTGGATCGAGAGTGGTCTCTTACTGTGAGTATGTTTCGATGCTGAATCTATCTCGGTTTGCCTCACAGTTCGGTTCAAGTCATCCCCAGCCATTCTCAATCAAGATATACTCACGATTGCCAATTATTCAAGACATCGTCAAAAATACTTTAGATGCGAAAGGAATCGAAGTGTGATATTCGTTCCACATAGCAGGAACTATTTCGCGCGTTCACCAACGTATAATTACCTTTCACTGCTTCTGTAATTACGGTACTGTCGTCTTTTCAGTGCTTTTCATTTGCTTGTGCCTTCACTCTAAGTATTTGCCCCCTTTTCTCCGACCCGTTCTTCGTTACTGCGCATCCCTCATCTCCCTATGGCGTCTCCCCTCCAGTTATTCTGCACTGTTCCCCTCTTTCGTACGGTAATCTGTCAGTCCTCTTGAAGATGGTCCCACTTCCATGAGCGAGCCAACAAAGTCGGAAACTAGGCGTCGACCTCCTTTCCCTGTCGCACGATCAAACTTGGTATTCGTTTTAATTCTATTGAGGCCGACGATTAGGCGTTAGGCGATTTTTGCGAAGGTTAAAGCATTAATAAGCAATGCAATATCGATTCGCCCACTTCTTTTCTTTTGTCGCCGGGAGGGTCATGCCTGCTAGTACCTTGTTTATTCGGTAAGGATGACAACGGTGTTGGTCGAGGTGAATTTTCCCGTTTGACTTCTAGGGAGATGAATTTCAAGTTCAGCTAGAGGTCTGTAGTTAGAAAGACACGGATAGAGAGAGAACGAACCAAGATCCCTTGACCAAGGACCACAAACATGTGATCCAGCGTCCAGCCTTTACGCGGCTCAAGGGATAAGTACCAGAATTTACTGGGAAACCAATGGACGTTCTAGCCTCCAGAAGGAGCTAGAAAATGGCTGAACGAGAGAACTCGGGATGCCGACCAGAAGGGAAACCGGAAGGTCAGCGAGCAGCCAACAACTGCGAGCAAGCGAGCAGCCAACAACTGCGAGCAAGAGAGCAGCCAACAACTGCAATCACCCAATACACGTCATGCTTGCACGAAGACGAATGTCATTAACCAGGCAAAACGTATAAAGACATAAACTAAGATAAACGAGAGCGGAAATGAAAGAACCGTACACCGTACCACACCCGAACGTAATAAAATAGGAACCAGAAAGCATAAAAAAGTAGTGAACACCTAAAAAGAAATGACCAGAACACGACGCTACTCCAGAGAGCGAAACAAAACAATAGCCAGGTGAACAACATGAGGCCTGAGAAGCGAAGGTTAAAGGTCTGTGATGAACCACCATCACGACTTCACCCCCTCCTCCCACCCACATATTCACGCCTTCAAACCACCGAACCTACCCCATCTGAACGAAGCCACAGAACAGTGGCAGGCCCAACAAGATCATCTGAACCAACAGAACGCAACAACCGGATCCCAAGGACGAACGAGCGACTCAGACTCGGAGGAGAGAGAACCGGCCCACAAAAAGAAAAAAGTAGACGCTAGAGGAAAGACTGTCAGTACGGAAAGAGGTACGCAAACATCATACCCAAGAGGACAACTCACCAACAAAACAAAGGAAGGAAAGCGGGCGACAGGAACATACCCGACCCAGACACAGGAATGACCGATATAAGGCAAGGAAACCGAAGTATAGCCCGCCTCCCGAACAGAAGAAGCTCTATGGCGACAGCCCCGGAGGGAGAAGCACCAGTCAACAACGGGAACAACCCCAGCAACTCGGAAGAAGAGGCCAATAGGGTGGTAGAGCATCTGGAAGTGGACGCCCGCAGCGCAAGCTCCAGATCATCCGCATCCACACAATCCACATTCACCCCGTGGAACCAGCTCCTGAAATCGCTACCAACCAAAGCCGAAGACTGGCCCTACATCTTTGATAGAGACGCGGAACCAGCCTTCCAGGACCTAAACCCCCACCTCTGGACCACGCAAATGGGACAGAGGCCGGACACGTTCAAATACGAAGGCCTACAACAAATGGGCCCCCTACCCTTCGTCCCAATATCACTAGACACGCTCACCGCGGGCATGACGACAACCCAAAGCGAGCAGATCAGAATGAGCATCGGCACTCACTGCGAGATCTTTGGCTTCATGGAAATTGGAAGCGGATACGGAACGAACAAGAAGAACTTCGAGGATAGGCAGCCAGCGTACGTGGCAACCATCAAGTCCTTCCAACAGACCCACGAGAAGCAACCCGTCATAACTCGCATGCCCGAGACCAAGAACGACGAGAACCAGAGCCCGTACAGCACCCCATGGGTGATGTTAGGACAAGGCCTAGGCCCCGACTCACTAAGACACGCCATATACAACGGATACATCAGAGGACCCGACTCGACCATTCTGAGGATCGTACGCTTCACCGAGAACGACTGCACCGAACCATGGACGTATAGGAACTTTAGCCCGGGCGGTCTCGAACGCGAACATGCACCACTCGTACGCGAAGCAGTCACGATGGCAGCAGTCACCAACAGGAACTTCCAGAACTACGTGATCCAGAACGCATCTGAACTCGACCCAAATGCCACGCTGGAGGAACGCCAAGAATGGGTAATGCACGCGACAAGCTCGTGGAACGTGACGATAGTAGAGACCGGGAACGAAAGAAACGACTTCTTCTTCCAACTCACAGGACACCCAGTGAAAGAGGGTCGAGGCTCGCACAAAGCCATGACGGACATCCTACGAAACATCAAGGTCATCTACAACTTCTTCGAACTACTGGAGTACACCGGAGTACTCGCCTGCGTCTGGTGCAAATCAACCACGCACGTGAGTGCCCAATGCCCTCTACCCGACACGCCAGGTTGGGTTGGACCAACCAGAGAAGAGCTGGAAGCGAGGGGAGCCCCCAAGACAAAGAAAGGGGGCCCAAAGTCGAAAGCCCCGCCGAGCAAAGAGGGGGTGAAGAAAGGAAAGTCCAACGGAGGGAACGAGAAGAAGGGGTTGAAGAGGAAGATGTAGGTCGCCGGAATCTACCTCACCCTACCCTACCTACTCCGCCCCACCTACGTACCACATAACACACCCACGCCGAGTATTTCTTGACAGACACGAATAAATTGACACGACTTACGACGACACATAGAGTGCACTAAGACAGAACCGAAGTACACAACACACGGCGAACTACGTTCGCCGGACCGACTGACAGGTCGTTAAACACCACACATTTTGACAGCTATGAACAACGAAAACATGAGATACGATATCAGCACCACAGACCCTCTTGAGGATCAGGAGGGTTCCGGGGCGAAGGTGCCGCCTCCCCACACGTGCCTGCAGGCGGTGGGCGACTCCAATGGACACAGCGAAAGCTGCAGGAGCCAGGGTAACCAGGGGCCGTGCCCTGGCTATCACACGAGAGGCCTCTCCCTCGAGGAAGAAGAAGCCAACCCGACTCCCTCGGGGTGTAAAAGCAAGGGGGGAAACAAACAAAACAACGAAACCGAGAACGAGAAAGAGGAAACGCCCATGATGGCCAAAACCTATCCGACCATCGCGGGAGACAGAAACGAGGAGAAAGGAGGCAGAGACGCCGCCGAACCACAAGAACATAATCTCGAAACAAATGAGACCCCCGAATCTCAACTGAGAGATGCCCTAGAAGCCTGGAACACGCACACATCGCAAACCAGCTGGGACAACCAGGACATGGAAGAATTTGAGACACTCGAAAAGATATTCGAGGACCTAAACAAACCGTTCGAAAGCACTGTAAGGGAGATGGAATGCAACCATGAAACAACCGGTCAGGACGCAATCAACAACACGGAAAACACAAGCCCGGCGAAACAAAAGAGAAACAAGAAAAGGAAACAGAGAACGAAGAAAGCAAACAAGGCGAGCACCCAAATAGGGACCCTAAATATAAGAGGCTTTGGTGACCCGAACGTGCTAAGCAAAAAAAACAAATGGCTCCATATAAACCAAATCATGAGAGACAGAACCTACGGTATTCTAGCTGTACAAGAAACACATATGAACCAAGACAGATGCGAAGAAATAAACAGAATACACGGTAATAGATTCAAAGTCTATGGCTCTCATAGCCCCGAGAACCCAACAGCAAGAGGCGGCGTAGCAATCGTGATAAAACAAGACAAGTTCACGAATCCAGAACCAGTCCTCGTAAAAGACATAGTACCGGGAAGAGCGATCCTAACCAAAATGAAATGGCATAAAACCGTAGACGCAGAAGGGAAAGAGAAATGGACACACCTAACAGTGCTCGCGATATACGCCCCGAATGTAACCAAACACGACGGGACAGAGAACGCAAGATTTTGGGAAGAAATAAACCAGTATTTCGAGAATCACCCAAACGTCACAAAACCAGACGTGATGCTAGGCGACTGCAACATGGTCGAAAACCCCTCTTTAGACAGACTCCCGAAAAGGAACGACCCAGCCGACGCAAGAGAGGCGCTAGACACCCTAAAAATGAACCTAGGACTAGGTGACGGGTGGAGGGAAGAGTTCCCAGACACAAGGGAATACACCTTCACGCAGCAAGCGACCGGATCAGCATCAAGGCTTGACAGAATCTATATGACGAGCAAAATAAGAGAGAAGGCGAGAGACTGGAAAAACAACCCGTCCCCCTTCAAAGGAGCAGACCACAATGCAGTATCGGTGAGAATATCATGCGAGAAGGCACCAGAATATGGGAAAGGGAGACCCCAAATACCGGTGCACCTAACGGAGGACAAACAACTCCTAGAATACGCAATAAAAGTCGGAATAGAGGCGCTGAGAAACATCGAAGCAATAGAAGAGAGAACAGAGGAGGATAACGCACAACTCGAACTGTTCAGGTGGAAGAACAAGGTCTTCGCCAAAGCAAGAGAACGAGAAAAAAAGGTCAAACCGAGACTCGAAAGGAAACAAGAGGAACTTACAAGGAAGCTACAAACCCACCTAAACGACCCAAAAATGAATGACGAGGAAAAGATCAAAACGGGAATAGAAATCGTAACCGAACTAGCAAACATAGAGCAGCAGAAGCACAGCTGGAAAAGAGACCAGCTGAACGCGAAAAATAGGCTTGAAGGCGAGACAATCTGCAGGTACTGGATGGATGCGAGTAAAGACAAAAAACCAAGAGACGTTATCCACGCCTTAGAGATCAAGGAAAGCGAACCGAGGCCGCAAGAACAAACCCCTGAACCTGAGAACGGAAACAGTGACGGGCGACAGACAGGAACAGCCGAACAACAAAACCCAACCACAGAAGAAGAGGAATCAATCCTCATAGGCGAAACAAGGGACACAAGAAAGAAATACGAGACGGACCCGAAGAGAATGGCGGAACTCGCCAGGAACTACCATGACAAACTCCAAATAGACGGAATGGAGAACACACACCCAGAAAGAGATCAAATAATCGAAAAGACGCTGAGCAACCTGGAAACCGAACTAAACCTCGACCAACAAGAGGAGATAGGACAAAACATGGACACGAACCTCGTAACCCTGGCCCTAATCCTAGCTGAGAACGGCACGTCCGCCGGAATTGACGGAATACCAAACGAGCTATTCAAAGCCGTACAAAAAAAAGGGAAAGAAAACGAGAAACGCAGCGAAGACAGCCAATTCAACATGATCAGGCTACTCACCGAAGCGTTCGTCGATATAGAGGAATACGGGGTAGTCAAAGCAACAAACTTCACGGAAGGTTGGATGTGCCCCATATACAAAAAGAAAGAAAAAACGAAGGTAGAAAACTACCGCCCCATAACACTCCTAAACACCGACTACAAACTATTCACAAAAGCACTAGCGCTGAAACTAGCGAAAGTTGCACCTCACCTTCTCCACAAGAACCAGGCCGGTTTCGTACCCGGACGAGCAATAACCGACCAAACACAGCTCATCCGCATGATTGCAACATATGCGGAAGTAAGAGAAGAGAACGGACTAATCGTCGTGCTGGACCAAGAGAAAGCATACGACAAAATCGCGCACGACTACCTGTGGAAGACACTACGCACCTTCAAATTCCCGGAAAAGTTCATAAACACAATCAGAGCCCTATACGCAAGCGCCGAAACAAAAGTAATGGTCAACGGGCATATGAGCTCAAGTTTCAGAATAACCCGCGGAGTAAGGCAAGGCGACCCCATGTCGTGTATCCTCTTCGACTTAGCAATTGAACCCCTAGGAGCCATGATCAGAAACTCGAACCTCAAAGGATACAAAATAGGAGAGCCCGAACCGGAGAGAACCATCGTGAACATGTTCGCAGACGACACAACTGTATTCCTAGCAAGGGACGACAACCTCGAAACACTAAAACAGATAACCGACGAATGGTGCATCACATCAAGAGCGAGGTTCAATGAAAGTAAAACTGAAATAATCCCGGTTGGGAGCAAGACCTACAGAGAAGAGGTAATAAGCACAAGGAAAACAAGCCCCCATGTACCAGGAATCCCAGAAGACAAACACATAGCCAAGGAAGGAGAGGCAATAAGGATCCTAGGCGCTTGGTTCGGGAACAACATCGACCAAGAAGGAATCTGGACCCCAACCCTGGAAAAAATTGATGAATGCCTGAAGAGATGGGAGAAAACAAACCCGACGATGGAAGGCAGGCGACACATCGCACAAATAGTAATAGGCGGGATGACCCAATACCTGACGAAGGTACAAGGCATGCCAACGGAGGTCAGGAAAAGACTCGAAAAAAGAGAAAACAGGTTCATATGGAACGAAAAAGGCCACCCACCAGTAAGCACGGCCACGATACAGAAACAAATTGAAGAAGGCGGAAGGAAAGTACTAGACCTCGAGTCAAGGAACGAGGCAATCAAAATAACATGGGTCCAAGCGTACATGAACCTAACGGAGAGACCAACCTGGGCAAAAGTAGCCGACGAAATATACAAGTGCTTCACAACAAAAGCAAAAAAGCTACCAAGGGACGCGCTGATAAATCCAATCCTCCAATCATGGAAGCCAAACCTAAGCACAACAACAAAGCTCCCACGAGAACTAGCAGAAATCCTGAGGACAGCAACGAAGTACAACCTGAACCTGGACGGAATCAAGATAGCAAAAAAAGCAGTCGATGCGATGCCGATATGGTATCACGCGAAAGCAGACCATAAAAAGATGCACGCAATGGCGGGGGGAATGATAAGCGCATGCCTCCGAAAGAACCACGGCGTGATGAACGCCGGGCAAGCCCAAATCACCTCAATCCTAACGAACATACAAGACCACAAACCGGAACCAAACTGTAAATGCCACGGGTGTGAATCAGACAGAAACACACTGGGGTGCAAGCATCCACACTGGTGCGCTGAAAGAGCAGAAAACCTGCTAAACCTACTCCCCGAAAAATGGGACCCGAGAGAAGCTACGGAAGAGCTGGAGGAGAGAATCAAAGGAGAAAAGGACTGGACAACCATTGAACCAAAACTCACGACCGCGCCAAGCATCCACGACGCAATAAGAATCTTTGATGATAGAGAGGAAGCAGAGAAATCAGACACCGCGGTGATTGAGACGGAAATAAAGACCCACGACGGGGAAAGGAACCCCCAAAGAGTGGCAACAGACGGCTCATGCATAAACAACGGATATGAGAACGCCATAGCCGGGGCAGGAGTCTATTTCGGCAAAAGAGATCAAAGAAACACCGCGGTACGACTACCGAGCGACCTAGAACAATCAAACCAAACGGGTGAATTGATAGCAATAAAGATCGCGATAGAAAAAACCGACCTAGGAAACGAACTGTGGATAGAATCCGACTCCAAGTACGCCATAGACAGCATAACGAAAAACAGAGAGTCGAACGAAGACAAAGGATACATAGACACGAACCATGCTGAGATAATCAAAGACATAGTCATCGGAATCAGAAGGAGAACGGCGAGAACACTCATCAAATGGGTTAAAGGACATAGCGGATACGAACCGAACGAAAAAGCAGACATGCTAGCAAATGAGGGGGTCAAAAAAGCAACCCCCGACCAAATGAGTGACTGGACAGAGAGAAGACTCACACTAGGAGGCGCCAAACTAAAGAAAATAACCCAAGCGCTAGCATACAAAAAGATCAGAAAAATGAAGGACAACGAGGTGGGCGAAAGGAAACGCACGGCGGAGACAATGAAACTTGTTAAAGCCCAAACCGAAGAAACTTTCGGAATAATCCCAACAGAGAAAGCGATCTGGAAATCGATAAGATTGAAGGAAAACTCAATGAAAACAAGACACTTTCTCTGGATGATGGCCCACGACACATACATGGTCGGGGACAAATGGCTACGAGACTCCACGAAGGACGAACACAGAGCGAGGGCAGAATGCACCCACTGTGAAGGGAAGATTGAATCAATGAAACATATAATGGCGGAGTGCGACTCACCTGGACAAAACGTGATATGGGAACTCGCAAAACAAACCTGGGAAAGAAAAAGCAAACACAAATGGATAAAACCGCACATAGGAACGACGATAGGAGCAGGACTCGCAACAGTCCGAAACCCGGAAACACTAAGGCCCAAACCAGGAGAGAACAGACTCTGGAGAATAATGATATCCGAATCAGCACACCTGATCTGGAAGCTAAGATGCGAGAGAGTGATCGAAAAAGACAACAACCCGTTCACACCAAACGAAATAAAAGTGAGGTGGGAGACGATGATGAACGAAAGAATCAAACTAGACAGACTCCTCACAAACCGCACGAGATTCAAAAACAAAGCGATGAGTGAGGAAAAAGTGAAAAACACATGGAGACACACCTTAAAGAATGAAGGAAGCCTCCCAACCGACTGGGTCAAGAAGACTGGGGTTTTAGTGGGTATTGAGACGGACCTTGTGCGGAAGAGAGGGAAGAGAAGGAGGAAGAGAGCCTCACAAACTCCCGATTGGACGGCACAGGCACGATTGACAGTGGAACGAGACGACGAAGAGAGCGCCGACGTCTAAGAGTCCCACACTCTACAGTGCGTAACGACATTTCCTCAGGGGGGAGCTTACATTGGTACGACTTGGTTACGGTTCACGCTTGGATTACAGCGACAAGTAGACTAGAATCTACATACAACAGCAGTCCCATGGTGGCGCCCGAGAGCGACACCGGAAGGACGAATGCTCCACCAAAAAAAAAAAAAAAAAAAAAAAAAAAGAGAACGAACCAAGATCATCGGACTGATCTCAACCTTACCAAAAACTCCACTCGACCGATTCCCAAGGGTAATCCATCCAGTTCGTTACCAGAGTACTTCGGTTAGCGGTATATGGTGATTTCAGCAATTTTTCAAAGTAGAAATGAGCGATAGAGCATGTAAGGGCTTGTTAGATTAGGTCGTGTTGGACGTATTGAGGGCGTTGAATATGAACTCCGAGGCACAAACATTTCCGACTGGCAGAACTTGAGTGCGTTTCAGAACGTTTTGACGTTCACCACTTACAGTGGATGTGGGTTGAAGGGAAATGGTGGGATTAAAAAACATGTTGGAAGTCAATATTCCAATCTGCTTTCACCTCGTGTCACTACTCTTTTCCCGCGTCTGTCAGAAAAAACAAATCGATCAAGCCAAATTAGTCGACTGATAAATACCTGAGCGGTCGGCCACACCCCTCTTTCTCCACTCCGGTATTTCATTGCCGTTGAAGGTCCCATCGGTCTACGAGTAAAGCCTGAGTTCACGTGCCATTCGCATCATCCTCAAGTTGAGACCGTTCGCGGGATAACTGATCCATATTAATGAAAGCAATACATACTTGGGTTTCGAGACCATTTTCTTTCCGACAGACCAGCCTGATCCACACCTCCCGTATCGTCCTCGTAGCTACAATGAACATTGGACCGATTTCAATGAACCTAATCCACCATGATCGGTCACCGACATAGTAGACTAGGCTCATTTGAGCGGGTTGTCGACGGCTCCACAATACCCTGTGCTGACGACAAGACTCCTTGGAGGTAGCGTTATCGGTCTGCCATATCCTATTGAGTCGAGAAACGTGGTACAAACCGAGACCTGGCTAGGGATGGATGAGGGACTAAAAGGGGCCGAAAGCCCCGCATCAAAAATAGCACTGGGAGAGAACAAATCTTGACCTCGAGAATATGTATCAGATGTTTAGCTACTGAGAGGACATTGACCTTGCCTATCCAGTAGATCCGAACGAACACTCCTCCGTTACTGCTGTGTGTATTTCAACGAGTAAACTTCGGTTTCGATCAGAACCCTGCACGATCATCCTTTTGCTTCAACACCATATGCCTTCAAGTCGCTAGACCTCTATCGCCTAATCCCTACAGAATCCGTCACGTCTACATCAACGCTCCCCACTTCGAGAACTGGCAACTCATCCCTCGCGAAATTTCCCCGTAAAAAAGCCGGACGATGTGAAGACATGGCAATGAGAGACGATATCCGGACAGTAGAGGGAACCGACAGTGTGTGATCGAGAATTTCGTGATAGTCTCCTGGAGAACCAAAAGACGACGAGAATGACGTCTCGCTGATACTGGCAAGCCTTGATCCAGGCATTCGAGTTGAGGTGCCGTTTAGAATGTTGGAGATAGAGACGGCACAGGGCAATACTTGGACGATTTGCAGGGATAACGGCTTGTAAGAAAGGGTAAGAGCAAGGTTGACGGGAAGAAGACCAAAGTCAAAAGAAAAATGAAATCGAACCCGCAGAAAAGGAACTTGAAAAAGGTCTGAAGAATCGAGATACTTACTATAATATTCTGCCACGAAACGCTTTGCCAACGAGTTCTCGCCTCAACGCCCTCCCTCTCTCGGTCATCGCTAGCGTCATCCGCCAATCTCGTTTCTTTCACCTCCTTGGCCTTTTTTCCCCTATATCCAATGCACTCCAATGAAAACTCCCACATAACGGGCTTCTCCCCAAAATCTCGCCTGTTGTTCCTGTTTCCCTAAAAACAACCCTTCTGTCTCTGTTAGCTTCTTCGATCATCGTAACCCTCGACGTTGTCTGTTACGAGCCCATATCACGATGGTTGTCGAGATGGTGAAGAGAGGTATGAAGGTAGCGAGGAATCCGTAGGCTGTGAGTGTAAGAACGACATTTAGACAAAGGACAGGTAATACTCACTGTATATTGACCCAGTTCTACCATGTCGCTCATCCATCTCGTCTCGCACTCTCAAAAAAGCTGCCAATGGCAGTGTTACAGAAACACTCGGAAGGTCGTGCGGTGTTGTGGTTGTGGGGAACATGACGAACGTTGGCGGCTACATGCGCGATTGAAGGAACGAGACCGCGAGGCTGCGTATATATCTCAATCGAGACCGTGCAAGATGACAAAGAAGGCTTGCCTCTGACCTTGGCTGCGCATAAGAGATTCGGAACACCTCCCAAGCTGCCGAGAATTCATGGCAGTCGTCATTAAATAATGACTCAAGAAGACGTAGCCTAAGGGTGAAATCGAGGTTCCGCTCGATAATCCAGTCTTGAGGACAGGGGAAGCCAGCTTGAGGGGTTTGGGGTCAGTGCCTCGTGAGGAGATGATGGTAAGTCTTAAGAGGGACGGGCTTAGAAATTTCGTTATCCGACAATTCAGGACTCTACTCGGTCCGTCTACGGCAGGGCGGCCCGGCATTGGGCTGGAAGCAGGACTTGATCGACTTACAACAGACTG
>JANHQD010000802.1:0-17925 GCA_024721195.1 Marasmius sp. AFHP31
GTTTGTGGACACAACTGCAAGGGATGGTGCTGGGGAGAGGGAGACAAGGCCGGAGGCTGTGCGCCGGCGCCGACGGCCACGCGACACCAACGCCGATCCTCACACACTTGGCCTTTGGACGACTTCGACGTAACTACGTGTATTTGTGACAAATGTATTACATAGATATTCAATAAATTTATGTTTTTCTCATATTATTTTAATCAATTTGAGTCTCCGCCGATCGTTCGACACGAGGACTCAAGTTGCACTCAAGTTGACCTCAACCGAGGTCATCTCGGATGAGACTCAACCGAGCCGTACTTTGCCCGCCGTGTGAAGCGCAATACGGACAGGATTTGTCTTCGTTTATGAATGGAATTCCATAGGATTTGAATGTATTGCGGTTTGCCTCTTCCGTTCAAGTTGCCAGCCCTAGCGTCTATTGACCCGGTTTCGGGTCGATACTCGAAGCAGTTGACGAGAGCAGAAAAAGAGACTACATGTGAATTATTCGAGAGCTACTAGAATCCGAAGCATTATCCAAATCGGTTGGGCGAAGGGAATTGGTTGGTGTTGTGCAAGGTCAAGATGATGGCGGTTTGTGTGAAAGCTTTGATGACGGGCGCTTGCTGGAAGGCGTCTCTTTCTCTTCTCCCCCATGATGATGCATCTCAACGAAGCTGGTGAGCAACGACGGTAACGTTCAACGGTGTATTTCTACAGTGAGTAGGTCCTAATCATGACACTGTCTCTCTCGATGCTCATAAGGACATTCTACTGCTAATCACAGACCATAACTGGCAAATAACTCGTGAGGATTCTTAACCATGAACATTACCCGACCTGTTCTCACCAAGGCTTAATCTGAACCTCGTCACAATCAGTTACTGCTTGCTATTTGGAAGCAGCGAGAGCCAACAGGAGCCAACGACACGGAATGGGGTGGACGAAGACAGAGAAAGCGGCAGGTTTGATGGAAGAGAGGAGGGGGAAAGTTACTTCAAGCATCTGGGGAGCGCGAACGGCGATGTCGTCAAGACCGGTGCCCTACGCCCGACAGAGATTTCCTTGGATTTTACAATAATGACCGAGATAACTTACACATTTCTTTCGTGCCTTTTTACTTTCTGTGCTCACCGCACATCTACCGTCTACAGATTGTTACGGTTTATCGTCTGCCTGGTGCCAGATAAACTGTTACACGTCCAACTGAAAGGTGTCTCGGATGGATATCTCTGGGAAGAGACGATCACGAAGCGCATCAGGCGGGAGACGGAATTAGGGTCGGATATAGGACACGAAGACAACGGTGGAGACTCGCTCAGCTCGAGTGAGTATCTGATCATCGCCTAACGGTTGCTCTGTAACTGACGTCTCTACATAGGTCCCGATCAAGATGACGAGAAAAGGTCAACGGTGAACGCGGTAGCTGCAACGTAGACGAGACGCTCGCTAGAGTCGGGGAGACCTTCACTATCCACAACACCAGCCCCCGAACCATCCTAATCCAAAATCGTCACTAACCTGCTAGCCTCGCTTTTCTCTGTTTGTCTATCGCATACATTCGCGCGTCAATCCGATATGGGGTTGTACGACATACGTCCAGAACGTATCTGAGCCTGGATCGTGCATCAGCGCGGCTCATGGGAGTATCTAAGGGGCAGAGGCAGAAGTGGTAGGCATGAGCCGAATATGAGGAGAGACGATAAGAGGGGAGAAGATGTCGATGCTCAGAAATTCGTAGAAGCTTCAGCGATTCGACTGACTAGTCTAATCAACTACCAGTCCTCCTCGGTGAACGCTCTCACCAGCGAGGATTATACATCCCTTCCCTCGCTTTCGGTCGATGGTCCTCCAGAATGAACACGCTCCGTTGGCTGCTCCTCTAACGCAGGGGTGCTCGTACCTCACGTCGACTCCAAGATAAACAAAGAGAGGAGAAACTGCGGGTGATCTGGCATGTTGAAGTAGAGGCGAAAGCAGAGCATTTGGTGGATTGAGAATGATGCATAGGGCTGTCCATGACGAACTCCGAGGTTCCGCGCAGTCACTGGTACTGTCAATACCATGATTCTGTGCATGCACTCGAATGTCGTACAGAGAAGTAGGCAACTAAACATATCCATTCATAACCTTCACGACCCTCTCTAGTTGGACATACATCCGTTGAACGAATTACCTAGCTCGTCTCCCCGGAGACCTCGAGCTTCTACGCTTGTCTATCCCGATCTGTAGGATAGTGCTCAGTAGGATAAGACCCTACAAGATATCGCGCTAACCTTGTGTGCACTCCATCCTGGAAATTGTCACCAGATATCCTTGACGAACCGCCAGCCGCCAGCCCCACTTTGGACGTCGCCGAGGAAGAATGCACAATATTTCGATGTTTATGAGTGACACACTCTCGCCCTTAAGAAGGGAACATTCGGGTGCACGCAACCCCACTGGGTTCCAGAGGATGGGTCTAAAAGAACCGTTACAATCCCGAGCAATAGCACACGCCAAAATGGAACCCCGACGGAAAGGCCAGATGGTCCAGTTGAGTTCAGTTGGGCTCGGAGGCTACGGACAGACGAGGTATTTGGACGATGAGAGGACCTGAAGGCTTTGAGTAGTACACTGTCGTGATAATGGACATCTAGGGCGATTCGGTGGGATGAAGATTCCGGATAGGAAGGGTAATGAAAGTCATTCAAGTGACCAGCTCCCGATAGGTATACATTTTGAATGAGATACGTAGGGCCATGAGCCTATGAAGTCGTCCGAGTCTATCGTTCAGGCCACCACACCGGGATATTCGCGCTCTACCAGTATTTTCTTGTGGTCGGAATCCAGGGTCTGGGATTCTGGGTGGTGGTGTGAGCAGTACTGGTGGCCATCTGACCATCTGAGCGTGGAGATTGAGGGGATAGCTCGAGAGGCTGAACCTTGAAGGAGGATGAGGATGCAGAACCTGGAGCTGAGGGTTGCAACTGGGTTGCATGACGGCTTGAGCGAACAAAGCGACGACGCGCGCTTGTTCGACACGACTTTTCTCTTCTCAACAACCACGACCATGACCTGACCTTTCGTATCGTTGGCTATTCTCGCATGACTATAACGTAGGGTTAGCGCTACTATGCCATTTTCAAGGCTCTATCGACTCACAGTCCAGCTCTCTAGGATTATTTTCACCTTTGGTTAGCCTGATAGGGTAAATTCAGAATCGACGGCCACCAGCTGGCAACTCTAGGAAATATTACCGATACATAGGGTATGTTGATCGCTCGAACTGCTCTAGATAAGTACTCACGATCTGAACCTCAAGGCTTGGTAGACGACTGCCCAACGGCCTTTCTGCTATCTTTTCTACGTCCCCGAGAACATCAACTACGAAGATGAAACACTCGAAGCCAAAGGAAAGCTAGACTAAAGGACAAGCGGCCATTTTGGAGCGATGGAGAAGGGCCATAATGCATCGAAATCGCGTATCTGGAGGTTATGATGTTCTGGCCATTGGCGAGAGGCGCGTCGCTCGGTTTCACCTTCTCTCCTTCAAGTCGAAAATCAACCCTACGAATAGAAATCTTTTGGCGATGATTTATGGACCAAAAACCCGACAAACCCGACGTGTCCCTGTCGTAGGCATTGCAGTCGTTCTGGGTGTTCATTATTTTACGCTGCGTGGTTGATGTCCGTTCCCCAGGTCGTTTCGCATAGACCTCAGCTCGAACCCCACACGCCATCCAGCTCAAGCCCTATAAAGCGACCTTCCTTTTTCTTCACTCGTACCCTCACCGCCGTTACCTAAACTCCTTCAATGATAGAACTTCATGCGCAGTGTTTCGCCCCGCCTCCATTTTGTACGATACATGTACGGGACAGTCGTTCAGAACAGAGACAAAGTACGAATATAGTACTGTTGTACATACTTCGAGAACAGTAAATCGATAGAAATTCAACAAATAGCATGGCCCCAACTCAGGACGCGGGAAGCCCTTGAGGCCCGGGCACCCCACAGACTTTCCCTGTATTCCTCCTTGGTGATTCGTGAACATCCTGTCCATAGCCAACGGATCAGCAAAATTGAGACAGGATAAGTAGCTAGTGAAATATCCTACCAACCTTGTAGGGCTATTCTTCACTCCAGCTTTCCATTGAGAAACCACAACTTGGGATCCCCCACCCCGGTCGTTCCATCGCGAAGTCTGCATTATACTGCAGGGAGATAACCAACACCCCGTATGTCGTTCTTATGCCGCGTCTGGGTTTGTATGTAGCTGAAGTTGGACAGCAAAGAGGAGCTCTGCAGCGCCGATAGAGGGAAATCTGTCTAGCATATAGTCCGTTCGTGTAGCGGTTTAGGGTTGTCGGAAGCAAATAACCATGTTTTTTCTAGAGTTGATAGAACGTCAACATCCCAGAACTCGGTAGACAGCCGACTCACTCACCCAAAGCGCTTCTCATCGCTCGTGATATCCACCTGTTCCACCAGCTTCAACGTCCGATGTTCAACGGCCGATCTCTGCCGATCCCCTCAGACTCCCAGTAACTCCAAATCGTTCGCTGATCGCAGCGATGATAACCTCGATGTTGACGTTGATTTCAGCTAGGCGAGAACCCTCGATTTCTCTGTGCAGTCACCGAGGCGTAGTCTGACCATGTTCCCTTCGCCTAAAAACCTCCGTGACCTTTCATCCCATGTGTTGACCACGCCGGATCCCTGACCTGGATGGCGACATCGGCCATAACCCCACCGTCTCGACACTACCCACTGCTTCAAAGTGTCAGCCTAATCATCCCAGCTTACTTCTCGTCTTAGTGGAAGCTGGGTAAATCGAGGTCTGGTGATAGGTCTCTGACATCGTTGATGCACCACGATGGAAGGATTGTCGAGAGCGATGCACCTCGTCCAGCCTGGAGACAACGAGTCTCTAAGAGTCGAGAGGAATCCAATTAAGGGGTTGTAACGTTCGTATGATAAGGGCTTCCATCGAAACCGAAGGGAGCACGAGGGGTGTAACCCTACCCAAAGAAGTGCGTAGATGGGATCGTTATACCCCACTACACCTATTAGGCCGCTCTACCCTCTACCCAGAAAACAGGGAGGAAGCATGCTGCTGGATGGAGGGGAGAGGTGCGAGCCAGCTGATAACGAAGTCCGGGAAATGCTTCATCGGGGACCACGACGAAGTAAGGAGAGCCAGGGTCAAAGGAAGGGGTTACGTTGCTCACTGGCTGGATCTACGATGATTGGAGAGCTTGGTGTTGAGGGAGTTGAGGGAGGAGGTTTCGTCGTAATCGGTACGTTCCGAGTAGGAGATCGAAAAGAGAAAAGTGCCGGTAAATGAGGGTCAAAGAACTTGGCGATGGTAGATGTTTCGACATTCCAGCATTGGGGTATGGCCCATGGGGAACCAGTACCGGACGAATGGATAAATTGGGGCTTCGTTCGGCCTCGACGATTCCTCTCGTAGATCTGCTCTCCGGCGCTGCGTTTGGCATGCCTTCAACATCGGTGACAAGCCCCCTATACCCAGAAGATCTACAAAGTGAGGAAGTGAGCGTTGCGATTGCCATTGAAAAGACTTGATGACTTACGATTGTCGGTTGGTATAGGTTTCACCCGAATTTCGGAGCGGGTGTCGCGTTCACGAAAGTCTGCCTTTGGAAGACGGCTAACCGCGACCCCAAAAGCCTGAGTTCTGTACCCTAGTCCTGCCTTCGGTGGCTGCAGTGCGCGTCTACCACTAGGAGCCCATCTCTGCCCATAGTTCTGCTCTCGTTCATCAAATTTGAAGCAAGAAGGCTCCATTAATTTGGCCGATGGTTGGATTCGACGATTCGACCGGTGGTATGCGTTTCGTGGGTAATATTGACATGTAGATTCATTCGGTGTGGTTCCGAGAGCTTCGCTGGTCATATTGCTGGGAGGAGTCACGGTGGTGATAGGCGGTGACGAACTCGATTGGCTGTAGGACCGCAAAACACGTTGGCTAGAAGGGTTTATGAAACTGATCGAGGTATGTTAGCTATAGATACGTACTCTGGTTGGAATCCGTCAGAGAAAGCTCATATTCTTCATCCCAGCCCGAGGCGCGCTTGTTTGATTGCAAAGCCTTGGGGAACGATTCGGCGATTTTTATCTAGTATGGAGGGAGAGAGGATTGAAGTAGAGCTCGTATTCAGGTCCCCGTGACGACGGTGAAATTTGGGAGGAGCGCTGGACGTTGCAAGGCCTTGTGATGATCATGATGGTGGTCTGAGTGGAAGGCTGAGGTCGATGGGCGCTTGTTGAACTCTATTCTCTCCCACCAACTTCACGCGCCTCCACAACCTCGGCAAAGCAATGAACCTCGCTGCTCTCATTCATCGTTCTTCAAGACCATGCAGCCAGTCTGGCGGAAATGACGTCAAGTAGACTGAGAACGTTCATTCATTTGCAATGCATCCCCTTGGCTTGATCCTCAGCAGGTCCAGCGACGACTTGTATAAGACGACTCGGAGCAAATTTGGTCTTCATTGGGCTATCACTGCTGGAGGGTAAGTCTGTCAGAACACACACGCTGAGTTTGCTAAGCTCAAGCATATGATAGAGGCTCGCCGCTCGGGTGATCTCTCCGCGGTGAAAGACGAGAAACAGCTTCCGAGAGTACTCAACTGTGCATCTCAGCTGCCGCTGCCGGACGTGGATCTCTGGACGGCCATATACGTGTTAGCAAATCTCTGTATGATCCCAGCCTTTTCATTTGCTTTACACGCTTTTTTAATCGTTTGATTGACACGCTGCAGCCCAACTCACGATGGTTCAACCCGTTGCATCTTGCTATGTCCATCAGATGGCATCTCAGTCTCCCTAACTTCGACCCGCCGTCTTTCACCGGTGTCGGTGATCGCTCATCCAACTCCATCGCGTTCGAGCTCTAAGCGTACACCGGTTGGTCCATCCCTTCTCAATTGCGCGAGTATCGTGCTAACAATCCCTTCAGACCGCCGAAACCCCCCAGCCATGAGAAGCGGACGCAGCCGTACCGGTATTTGCGTACTCACTGCGCTCAATACTGTACGATGCTTTCACCGTTCTTCTCCGGTCAAAAAGCAGGCGGTTTCACAAAATAAGTAGCTCCCTCAGCCCACGACCTTGATCAAATACATACGCTATGCTATGGCACAAAGCCCCCAAAATGACTACGGCCCAAAGGACGCCTGGCTCGGCCCGATCTTCATATTGACGCGTTCCGTACCCACTCAACATTGAATGAACGAGTACTCGAGGTACTTTTGCTTCGAATGATCGTGTCAGGATACCAGAAAGCCGTTCGATCGTGTCGGGAGCCAGGATGCCTCGTTCAGTGGGAGACTTGATCGGGAAGGTAATAGGGAACGCAGGCATCTTGGCCGTGGGTTCGCGCAAAGCTCTATGAATCCATTAATACAGTTCTAACACGTAGGACTGAAGGATTCTTTGGAGTTCCAATTGACATCCTGCACAGACCGTCGTGGAGGTCGCGAGGCAACATCGAGGTGGCATCTGCCTCACCATAACTTTGGTTCCCGTCGAATATAACCCAAACGCTTACTCGTATCATACCTTTTGACACCCACTGAACCACCAAGCAGAAAGGTCTGAATTCTCCCCTTTTACCTTTCATCGTATGACACTGAATTCGGCTTAGGGATGTCAGAACCGCCAAACATCGGCGATACCCTCTCAGGTGGAATCCAGGAAGTCTCCGCCCTACTCCCGTTGCTCGGTACAGAGCAGTGCGAGCGACATGTAGGCACCGCTCTGGAAAAGGGTTACCTGTTTGCAGCTGCTGCACCCCTCTCGATCTTTGGCAGCCTCGGGATAGTGAAGACTGCCTTTGCAACACTATTGGGTACTACAACGAAGCCTTTCTATGGTGGATGGTGGTTGAGCGACGCTGGTTTTGGGACCACGGGTTCAGTCTCGTCTATGGTTACCCTCGTGAAAGACACGAAGCAATACGGAGCAGAAGTTCGGCTGCAGCGACTGTTGAAAGAGCAGCATATCGACGATCTCGAACTGGTGAAGGGTATAGAAAGGTTCGGTTGGCGGAGGAAGAACGTCCTAGACGTTACAGATAAGAACAGCACGGATGGTAGTTCAGTGAAGTTGGTGCGTACTCGTCATGCTTTCAAGATATTCGAGTACATTCTTGACACTGATATGAATATCCTTTCAGCCTCCCTTTATGAATCTGTCATGGAACACCTCCCTCATCTTGAGCTCGATGGTGTTATCACTCGTTGGTGTCACACCCTATCTCTACCTTATCCACAACCATTGGGGCCGTGTATTATTATGGTTGTTCCCCGTCCTCCGCTCTTTTGGTTCGATGTTGTGTGTCGTTTCGGTCCAACTCGCCCTTCAGATCAGGATACATTGTATCGCCACAACCAGTTTGCTCCTCATGAAGGCGCGTAAGCGGCATCCTCTCAAAATCAATGAAGCTATGGAAGACAGGGACACACTGCTGGAGATACAGTTGCAAAATCTCCAACGCGAACTGGCTGACCCGGAGAAGGCATTCAACAGGGAACATTTGACTGAGCTGCAAGGCGTGCTTGAGGCCCACAGCCTGTCAGAAGATGCCTTCATGGTCTTCCTAAAGGTCGCCCTTGTCCTCGGGATGGCCATGATCGTCGCCGGTTATGTCGGTTGCTTCAACATGGTCAGCCGAACGGATGTTCCAAATGGCCCCTACGTGTGGTTCGGTATGGAAACCGGTCTTGCGATTCTCCGCATTGTATTGTGGGGCTGGAATCCTCCTTGGGACGAGGGAAACACAGGGATGACAATGCAATTGGCATTGCATAGCAAGGACCTCACCTCCGACATCACTTCGACAACCATTTCTACCATCTCTCAATTTCCACTCATCACCACTCCCCATTATCTCTCACAACTTATTTCGCCCATTGACTATGTGGGGTACTGGGGCAAGGAAAGCAAAGAAACTTTTGTTGCCGAGAGTGCTGGCGACTTCCTTGCTGCTGCCACCGCATTTGTAGGGCCGCTGCCTCGGCTCGATGGGGAGGGACTCGAGGGTATCTCACTGTATTATGGTATCGTACCTGACATCAGTGAGACATGCGAGAGGAAGCTTCTTTGCATGACTGTTGCCCGAAGCGACTCCAAGTGGACCTCAGTCTCTGTCTTCATCAATGGAGACAATTCGCACACTGTGTTCACCTCCCACTCCCAAGACTACCCTGGCACCCGTGCGCTTCGAGTCGCACTAGACACCGAAGTAGAGCTGGATTCAGTCGCCGTCATTGATCGCGGAACACTTGACCTTCTCCTTGATTACTCCTTCCGGCTGTTCAGCCGGCTGTGCACAGCCGAAACGAGCTCAGGCAGTCAACTTGCTCTGTCGTGGAATGTTACACTTCCCCCCTCCCTTGACCCAGGGACTATCAGAGAATCAATCCCATTAATGAAATTTGACAAGGAATATCTCCGGATGCGTCAGATATACGATCTAAAAAGTGACTATTGTCTACAGAGGGGGGCGTCAATTCTAGGGTTCTTCCCGACTACCGAAGTCAGGGAATGGGGACACATGTTAGACAGTGCTGTTATGGAGGTCTATCTTTGCGTTCTCGAGCATCGGTTTGTCCAGCCTATCTCACCGTCCCCGACTCATCTCCGTCCACTTGCGCTAGAGTGGGTTCAGGCCATGGAGGACCGAATCTCGTTGGACAAAGAGGGGTGTCGCAGAAGGTGGAGTGGTTCCACCGAGGCTTTTCGGCTTTTTGAGTACGAGGCAACGTATGACATATTGGTGCGAGAACTCCGATCCCTACGCCATTTACACGGGAATAGCATCATAATACAACGTTGGGGAGATATTATGGATCACTCGGACCAATCACCATCCGTCTCAGAGCTATTTGCACTCCCACCGCTTCACAATCTAGAGAAGCTCAGGAAGGCACTCTTCCCCCTTTTCACTGTGAACGGCCAGGCGAATGTCCCAACGCCGGTGTATCGTAAAATGATCCTCCTCCTCCGAACATCGCTGTCCCGGTTATCTGACGTCAAAGCATCATCACCGCTGTACAACCGCATTGATCCATACGGTCCTGGGTCCCCCGAATTTGGTCCCCCTTACACAAAAATCCGTCAAGCCTCAGAAGCGAACTTGAACGCATTATCCCTCCAGATCAATTCAGTTCAGATACTCGAATTTCATCCTTGGGGGAGCACTGTATACGACTTGCTTCGTCTTTTAGTTGCCCTCCCTCCATCACCTTCGCTCGCCAGTCTACTCTTTTATAATACCTCGTTCAGCAATGAAGATCTTTTGTTAATCCCATCTGTCCTGCAGAGGCATCGCAGAATCATGAGTGTTCTGTTCGACGGCTGTGGCAGTGTCGAAAGAACCCACATCGACCAAGCTATCGCTGCTAACCGTCGAAAGTGGAAAGAAGACGCGCGGAACGGAGGGGAATTCGAATACATCATCGGATGCGACTTTAATGCTGCGCATGGCAACAAAGACTATTTCGCTTTTTCGATATATCAGCATGAAATTCATCTAACTGACCGCACCGACGTTTTTGCGATGATATATATCCCTCGACCAGGCAAGATCACTCTCAATCTCTCAGCAAAGCCCTCTCAGCATCCCATTGTCAATTTCATTGCTTTACTCACGCAATCAGCCTCAAGCTCAGTTGAGGAGGTCGGTGTCACTTCTGATAATACACACACGGTCCGCTTCGATGTCGTTGAAACTGACTCTCCCGGGTTGGAAACCGTTGTGTCAGTTGAAGGATTCCCTGAATTAGGGACGGGATGCTACGAACTCCGTATCCAGAACAGCTTTAACTTCTTATTTAGAGAGCTCACGATAGAGTTCACCGAGCGGCCAGCTGACAAGGAGTCCGACGAGAATTCGAACAGTGGTAGTGGGGAAGTGGAGGATGCGAGGAAAGCACAGGAGGGCGAGGAAGCTAACGGAAGAGAGAATTCTTCTGTGGAGGTGAGCACCTGTCTTTTTCATTTACTCATCGACTAAACACGCACCCTATCCTGGCCACGAATAGGTGAAAGAACAACCCAGACGCTCCCTAGAACTCCGCCCTGGTACACAAGGAAAGGAGCTTGGAGACTACCTTGGATTGAGTTGGTCAACCGTTGAACACTCCCTCCGTGATTATGAGATCGGCATCATCTGCTGGAATATGTTCCCTGATCCCGCCCTACACGCCAAATTCTGTGCAGACATATGGAACTACCGTAATACAAGACTGGGACTGAGATTCGGAGAACTTCCGTTCAGTCTAACAACGGAAGTTCGCTGTTTAGTACGTCGCCTCTTTGTCCTTTCGCTAGCTGTGCAGTGCTCAAGTGCTGTCCTGTCAGATGGTGAAGAGAGCTCCTCAGATAAAGCGTGTGTCTTGCGAAAAAATAGAGCCTTTCATTGTTCCCATGTTTGGTTTCAACACGAACACTCACCAAGGTGAAGTTGTGCGGGCCAACCAGAAAAAGTATGCCCTGCTTGCAACCAATTTTGGATGGTACTACAAGGTCTGTGATCATCTGGTGCCTCATTCGGTTCAGGCGAATTTACAGGGAACATATCTCTTCAGGACCCGGAGAACAAAATGGGCTACATGGAGCATCCTATCATCGTTACAGCAATCTGCAAAGCACTCTTTTATAACGAGACGGCGCACGGTAAGAAAGGAATTTCCTCCGTTTTAGCCGAGATTTGGTTTTCAAGATCTTGAACAGGAACACTTTTGGAATGGCATGCGTTCTTTCGTCCAATCAGACAGACCGCAATTGCCTTCTTGTTTACACTAGTATGTGTTCAATTTTGTTCTCCGTGAGCTCAAACCTTGTTCACTATTCGATTTAGATAGATCATTGTTTGAGCAAATGGTCGAGCGGCAAGTACGTTGATCAAGAGATGGAAGAAGACAAACTCAGCTCGGTGTACAGCCGGCATCTTACCCGTATCGACGAGTGGTTGAAGCTTGACGAGGTGCTGACAGAGATTATTCGGATGGGGTGGACCATCCAAGGACTGTACGTGGACGTCTCCCTCTTTACCTATAATTGACTAAAAAACCTCCTAGGGCTCATGCTAAGTCATTTCCACAAGACAAAAGCAAGATAGAGTCAGGCTCCGAGTCTCATACGAAGGCGGACAGCGCAGCAGGGTCAGGCTCTCAGCCTGAAAACAAGGCGGAAAGGCCTTCGAGCTCGGGTGAGAACACAGTAGAGTTGCGCCCTGGACCTGACACCGCCTCGGAGGATACGCAGGGCGAGTTGGCTTTGGAGGGTCCTGGCAGAGATTTAGGAGACGCTAGTAGAGCCTCACAAGCACAGACAGAGGCTAGAAGCGAGTCATTCCAGCCAGATAACGGGGTCGAGTTAACGGACCGTGAAAATGCTCTTCAAGAGCTTCAACCGACAAGCTTGGATGAGGGAGCAGCACATTCGGGTCCAAAACCTTTCACCGATTCGGCGGAAGACCACAACGCTCTGGAAGAGTCCCCTCGACCAGGTAGTAGCTTGGGTTACGCTGACGAGACCAAGGAGGACGAAAAAGGGGAGTCGACGTTAGCGAGTCCTAGCAGAGGTGTTGATTCTGTTTCCGACCTCGCACGGGCGCACGGAGGGTAATGTTGGAGCTTGAAGCGCAATACGGACAGGATTTGTTTGTTTATGAATGGAATTCCATAGGATTTAAATGTATTGCGGTTTGCCTCTTCCGTTCAAGTTGCCAGCCCTAGCGTCTATTGACTCGGTTTCGGGTTGATACTCGAAGCAGTTGACGAGAGCAGAAGAAGAGACTACATGTGAATTATTCGAGAGCTACTAGAATGCGAAGCATTATCCAAAGCGATTGGGCGAAGGGAATTGGTTGGTGTTGTGCAAGGTCAAGACGATGGCGTGTGAAAGCTTTGATGACGGGCGCTTGTTGGAGGGCGTCTCTTTCTCTTCTCCCCCATGATGACGCATTTCAACGAAGCTGGTGAGCAACGACGGTAACGTTCAACGGCGTATTTTTACAGTGAGTAAGTTCTGACCATGACACCGTCTCTCTCGATGCTCATAAGGACCTTTTCATTGCTAGACATAGGCCATAATTGGCAAACAACTCGCAAGGATTCTCAACAATGAACGTTACTCGACCTCCTCTCACCAAGACTTAACCTGAACCTTGTCACAATCGATCACTACTTACTGGCCTTGCTTACTGCTATCGTCTGCCAGATAACCTGACACCCATCTAACCGAAAGGCGTCTCGGATGGATACCCCTCGGAAGAGACGATCACCAAGCATATCAGGCGGGAAACGGAAATAGGGTCGGAAATAGGACATGAAGATAACGGTGGAGACTCGCTCCGTTCGAGTAAGTATCTAAAACTCGTCTAATGGTTGCTTTTTTCTAACTGACGCCTCTACAAAGACAGAATTTGGGTCTGTAGATCCCGATTAGGCGATGACGATCAAAACAAGTCAACGGAAAACGCGGTAACTGCAAGAGACCTTCACTATCCGTCGCTAACCTACCAGCCTCACTCTTCTCTGTTCATCCATCTATCCATCACATACAGTCGCGCGTTAATCCGATATGGGGTTGCACGACACACGTCCAGAACGTATCCTAGTCTCAACCGTGCATCAGCGCGGCCCATGGGAGGATTTAAGGGGCAGAGGCAGAAGTGACAGGCATGGGTCGAATATGAGAGACGATGAGAGGGAGAAGATGTCGATGCTCAGAAATCCGAAATGGAGAGCAGGCGGAAGCTTCAGCGATTCGACCGACGGTCTAACGAACTACCAGTCCTCCTCCGTGAACGCTTTCACCAGCGAGAATTGCACATATCTCCCCTCGCTTCCAATGGTCGATGGTCCTCGAGAACGAACGTCCGCCGTTGATTGTTCCTCTAACGCAGGGGTGCTCACACCTTTCGTCGACTTCAAGATAAACGGAGAGAGAGGAGCAACTGCGGGAGATGTGGGATGATGAAGTCGAGACGAAAGCAAAGCGTTTGGAGGAACGAGAACGACGCATAGGGCAGTCCATGACGAGCTCCGAGGTTCTACGCTGTCACAGGCGCTGTTTAGTGCATACACTTGATCGTCGTACAGAGAAGTAGGCAATTAAACATGTTCATTCATAACCTCTGTGCCCCTCTGTAGTTGGACATACATCCGTAGAACGAATTTCCTAGCTCGTCTCGTTGGAGACCTGTAAGTAGCTTCTACACCTGTCTTTCCCGATCTGGAGAATAGTGCTCAGCAGGATAAAACCCGACCAGATATGTGCTAACCTGGTGTGCATCCCATCCTGGCAGTTGTCGCCAGATATCCTCGACGACCGGCAGTGGTCAGCCCCCCTTTGGACATTGTCAAAGAAGAATACACAGCCGTATGAGCTCCTTAATGTAGGCGTGCTCGAGAGACAATATCTCGGCATTTTTGAATGACTCTCTCGCCCTTAGGAAGCGAAACAGTCGGATGCACACGACCCACTGAGACCCAGAGACTGAGTCCAAAAGAACCATTACAATTCGGAGCGATACGATATGTCAAAATGTAATTCTGACGGACAGGCCAGGTGGCTCAGTTGGGTTTGATGGCTAAGAGCAGACGAAGGTATCCAGAGGATGCAACGGTCTGAAGGCTTTGAGTAACACACTATTGTGATAATGGACATCTAGGGCGATTCGGTGTGACGAAGATTCTGGAAAGGGCTGAAGAGAAATGAAGATCTTTCAAGCGACCAGCTTCTGACAGGTATACAATGAGATCCGTAGGGCCACGTTGGCAGTATCATCTTCAGTCTCTGTTGTCGTTCAAGCCGTTAGCTCGGGATATTCGTGCTCAATCGGTATTTTCTTGTTATCGAAGTTCGAACGTTCAGGGTCTAGGATTCTGGGTTATGGTGAGCAGTACTGGTGGCTATCTGACCATCTGAGCGTGGAAATTGAGGGGATAGCTCGATAGGCTGAACCTTGAAGGAGGACGAGGACGCAGAGCCTGGAGCTGAGGGTTGCATGACGGTTTGAGTGAACAACGCGACGGCGGGCGCTTGTTCGACGCGTCTTTTCTCTTCCCGACAACCACGACCATGACCGCGACTTTTCATATTGTTGGCTCGCATAACTATAACGCAGGGTCAGTACTCTAATATACCATTTCAAGGCTCTGTCCGCTCACGGTCCCGCTCTCTAGGATTGTTTCCACCTTTGGTTAGCCTGATAGGGTAAATTCAGAATCAACGACCACCAGCTGGGAACTCTAGGAAATCTTACTGATACATAGGGTATGTTAATCGCTCGAACTGCTACAAACCCTCGCAATCTGAACCTCAGCGCTAGGCAGACTACTGCCCACCAGCCTTTCTGCTACATCTCACCTTCTTTACGTCCCCGGGAACATCAACCGAGAAGATGGAATACTCAAAGCCAAAGGAAATCTAGACTGAAGGGCAAGCGACGATCTCAGAGCGATGGAGAAGGGCGATAATCGGTTGAAATTGCGTGTCTGGAGGTTCTGATGTACTGGCCATTAGGGAGTTTGCGGCGCTCCAGCGCTCCAGATTTTGTGATGCGGTGCACGCAGTACTGTCAAGGCAGGTCACTGAGGCTCTCTACATATACATAGAAGAACGCAAGAAATCCCTCAATATTTGATATCCATCTTCGATCAACACAAGGATACGACGCATGCCGATCACCAATTATCATGTCGAGAGTACGAGAAGAGTGCTCAGTCTAGATTTTTTCAACCGAGAAGGTTTGGAACATATCGCCACGGTGAGATTTTCCATGCATGACATTTGCATTGGTTTGCCTTTCCCCATTTACCTGCACATCAGCCATGTTCTGATTTCCCCCCCATGAGTTCCTCACCCGCTTTGCTTCGCTCTGGGCGTTGGCTGACCGAATCCTACCTGAGAGGAGATTCAACGACATGCTCGACCATCATGCTTACCTTTATCTAGACTGCAATCCCCCGAGCCAAAACTGTCAGGAACAGGACTAGGTCTAATGTCCCTCAGGCCATCTTCTAGGTCAGGAAGTCGAAGTAGAATCTATAGATAGTGAGTGGGACACTTGCTACACAGTACATGCTGGGTACAAGCAATGTGAGACGAAGTTGTCAGACTGGGGAATCTATATACAGGTGTCCATGAGTATATATGTCAAGGTACAGCATACTGAGTCATGGGAGCGAATCCTAATAAGGAATAATGAAAGAACATTGTAGAACATCAAGGAATATCAAAGGAGACAGGTAGAAACTGATGGAACAATCAAGGGATGTCAAGTACAGCAATATCATGATGGAGATCATATGGAATGATGAACCCAAGGTATGGAATGATCTGGAATGGTCTGGAACATCAGGGAAGCCATAATGTGATACTGGGGACATGGAATGAAGTGAAATCAAAGGGAGATCAAGGGTAATAGTCTGGGGACCAAGGAAACAGGAGGAACAGTGGGGCAATTCGTAACAAAAACCCAACTAATTCGGAGGATAGAAATTCTGGATCTTCGTTCTGGCGATCATGTTCAAACCGATATCTTGAATTGCCTCACTAGAAATCACAGAGTACAAACTGGGCCTGGACGGGTTCCTCTAAAAGCCTCTTCACCCACCAGGCGCGCCCGAATCACTTGACTAATGGAAACGACCCAAAATTAATTGATTCGAGATGTTAGGTACGCTTTAGAGGGCCTGACAGAGGCGTGAAAGATGTTGATGCGACCTCGCAGTAGTCTCGCACGGACCATAAACAGAGGTGGAAGATAAATGTGACGTGTAGTTAATCCTGGATCCAGAATTGAGACAACCTGTTACACTGGCGTCTTTAGCTGTAATCTACATCGGAACGTTCGGTCTTGGTCATTTCGTAGAATTTGATTGTGTCGGCGAACTGTTGCAGGACTTCTGATGATATTCACATGTCTTTCGCCATATGGGTAGCTAGCAGGCTAGCAGCAGAAAGTCCGGCGGCAGTATTAAAAGCAAGTACAGCTGAGTTTGCTATGGAAGGGCACAAAGAAAATCGTTCAGGGTGCTATGCATGTCAGAAACATGACACTGGGTTTGAATAGGCTCGAGCTCCGTTCAAAAGCAAGCAAACATTGTCGCAAATTTGCGGGCTGCCTTATACGGGGGGGGGTGCCTGATATGGTCCTAGCCGGACCTTATATGTTCCTTAAAAGGGTATAATATGACACAGCCTGTACATAATTTACCTCAGTCTCTTATTGAATACTAATGACTCTTATTGAATACCAATGACTTACAGCAAATAAAGACCCACAGGTTGACCACGCTGTGCTCCCTGTGACGATCTGTCTCTGTGAGCACCCAAATACACCAGAGTCCACTTCGGACCATTAATGAGTTGAGTTGAGGTCAAGAAAATCTGATTGGGTAGACTACAAGTAATAATACAACGTACGAACAGATCAAGAACACAATAGTTGAAATGAATGGTACCTGCCCTATTCACCAAGATCCTGATTGTCTTACTCTTCGAGGGACACGACTAGAAACACGACTTGTGAGACTCGCGTGAAAAGCAAGATAAGAGAGAACTTACCCTACCGTCAACGAAGGTGATGAGGAACCGACACCGCACGCACAAAAAGATCCAATGCAGCGCTGGTGTAGGACAAAGCAAGGGCCTGTTCCACCCGTCTGACACTGGCAGAGAAGTTGTGGGCAGCTTTGTTCACCAGAAAGGTATCCATGAGCTCAATTGGCTTCGAGATTCTCCATGTTGACATGACCTTGTGGAGGGCCGCAAGGTAAGGCAAGCGGCCCTGGAACGTATCATTGCCAAGTCCACCTGAACAATCAACGTGAGGCAGACAATCTGCGGAGCCAACCCAACACGCGTCTAGAAGACACTGTCGGTCGTACGTGGACATGCCGCTTTCGTCAAGCTGG
>JANHQD010000804.1:0-10836 GCA_024721195.1 Marasmius sp. AFHP31
TCCCTCAAAACATTTGGCCATGTCCCTGTGGAGTAGACTGACGAAAACGCCAAGTGGCGTTTTCAGCCATGCCAAAAATACGAACATCGGAGACCACAGCACTATCAATAGTATTGGTGGAAACCAAAACAATACCTACAACTACGATAATGCAGGCAGAAGCAACTTCCGAGTCGATCTGGTACGAGGAAGGCTCTCATCTATTCCATCGCAGCTCTGACGCTCGACTAGGCCGGAAATACATACAGGAGAATCCCCCTCGGTGACATCGTCGTCCGTAGGAACTTGTCTTCGGAGATACTACACGTTGCCATTCAGCATCAGCCCACATCGACGCAATCGCCTCATTCTAATGTGCTGAAAATCCGGAAAAACGTTCAATATGTCGAGGTACTCAAATTTCCAGGATTGTTCACTGCTTTGATCATCGAGCCCATGGAAGACGATCGATTAGACGACTTCAAATCGGTGGGTGTAGCCGTAGGTTTCAATGAATACCCAGAGATCAGAAGACTTAGCATGGTGGTACAGGTAGTAGATCGTGTTTGCAACGCGGCGTCCCTTTGGCGGTGCGCTCAAATGTTCTAATCATCCGGCTCATGCGGCCAACTACTCACACAGTACTAGGTCGCCTCATATCATTCAACTCTTCGGATTAGGCCAATCGAATTCCCTGACACTGATAATGCATGATGGTAAAGCCATTCTCCTACTTAGCAACTGATCTGAACTATGAAAGCTGACTTTAAGCTGTTCATTACCCGTAGAATTAGCAAACGGTGAGGATTTTACTGCACGACAGACAGCGAAAAACGAGTGGACAATATACTACTATCTTTATTATACACATGTTCGTTCAGCCTTTCAATATGATCGCTACTATGACTGCTGAACGTGTCTTCCAGTGGACCTCCGTCGACTCCTTGCGCCACGACAGCGGACACCTTATGATTCCCGTGAGTTCGATCATTGACATTTAACCTCCCATGGTACGCTGACAGTGCCTGAGGTCTCAAACAAATGGAGCTACTGGATTTTCAATCTCAGAACATTGGCATGGCAATACGATCCTGCCTCCATCTCCATCTTTCCCCCACCCCTGGACCCCTCTCTCCATCCCATACTCTATCTTCCAACCCCACTTCTTGATGACACTGGTACCCTTCTTGACAACAACGCAATCATCGAGTGCTTTGAAAAGAACTTCGTCGACTTTCTACGTCCTATCGCGTCCTCGGGTCAAACGAGGGATGTTACAGACCTCTCCGAGTATGCACGCCACGGATATCTGACGCTTGGTGGCGTAGTTGACCGAACGAAGCCCGGGCTCCAGGCTCACTTTCTCCCGAATCCTTCGTTCGATTCCGAGTGGACTTACCTGAACTATACCGACGACCTTGATGTGCATTGCTCCCCTTCAGGTACGTCGATCTGAACAATTTATGCTCTGTCTTTCTTGAGCTAAACAGTTGCACTGACTAGCACCCTGGCGCGTCGACTTCACATTTCACGACCAAAATGAAAACCAATTGAATCTTCACTTCCGGTTGGGCTGCTCAAAGGACGATCAAAACCACCTCCGCACTGCATATCTCAGCCAATCTCTCCCCCTCTGCACCGATTGCGAGGACGTAAACGATTTGGGTGAGTCACCCTAGACCGGTCCTGTCTTTGATTCTCCTCCCGATATTGAGATCTACTTGTAACCTAGTCTTCGTGGACGAGCTACGATACTCTCTCGTCGGCACTTTCTCTCGTAGTCCCACCACCCTAAAATCCCCGGTATATCTATTCGTCCAGCCCCCATCTGTGGAATACGTGAACGACATGCATTGTGTGGTCTATCCGCTTCCCGAGCCCACGTTCTACTGGTCTCTCGATTCCGGGGGAAGGGATACCATCAACAAGGAGAATTGGGAGAGATACGACATTCCTGAACTGGAAGAACAAATGTGGATCGGCTCGTGGTGGTATTGGGTGAATTATAAGGTGGTGCAAGTTCACCTTTCGACACAGTGCTATGATTTGGAGGGGAGAGAATACGCTCGAGATTATGGGTATCCGGAATTGATATATTGTAAGCGGTTCTGTGGTGGTACTCCAATTCGAGCCGCTCACGCTTTGATTTAGTGGATCCTCACGACAGCGAATTTGTGGATTTGGAGGATTCGGTTATAATACGAGAAAGCTCGTCAGACTCTGATTCGGACCTTTCTCTCGGATCTGGGAACGGCGAAGGGGTCAGAGATAGCCCCTGGGTTATTACGACTACCCGAGGGCGACCTACAAGACGCGCCGGTAATACCTCGTTGAAGGCAGGAACGTCAAATTCGGCTCGCAAGTCACCTACACGGCTGAAGACTCGGAAGCAGAGGAAGGCGAATAATCCCGGTCGCGGGGGCGTGATCCTTCAAGCTTTTGATGTACCAGTTATCTTTCCTACTCAAATTGAAGGCCGTCCTTGAGAGGTTTGAATGAGTTCTAGAGATCGAATTGCTTATAGCATGCAGACTTGCTACGCGTTTAGAACTTGCGAGTCCCACCTTCTTTCGAGAGCAAAGAGTCCAAGGCCTAGTGATCTGACTCTAGATTGAAATGAAGTTGAAAAGTGGCTCCGATTCTTTGCGGCAGCTCGACAACCCAAGTGGCAAATGTTGGAACTTCTGTACCCTATTCAGTGAACTTTGACTGCGAGCAGCTCAAATATTCTCATTTGTGATATCCGAAAGAGGCAGGAGATGAGGTCGTTCCGCGGAAAACCCATTGAGCGCGCGTATGAGGCTGCCGGACCTTTGGTGGTGGGAAAGAATGTGACAAAAGTAGTAATGGCCCGGGGGTCAAATTTCCTGACATGCACGATCATGTGACGGCTGTGTTCATTCTTTGCGCATCGCGCATCTCGCGTTTAGCACCGATACTACCATGATCGCAGTGGCGACGACAGACTCACTCTCTATAATCGAGCCATCTATATTGAAGAAGATTCCATCTTCGGTCAACTCATCTTTCCCTCTCGAATTCGAACCTTCGACGACATGTTGGTCCACAGATAATTCCACTCTGTATCTTGCTTCGAGCAGCGAGATCAGCAGGTTTCAGCCATCGACATCGAACTCATTACCGACTCAGATCTACTCAGCGGGAGATGGCGAACCCGCGAATGAACGAGAAGTTGGGAGTATGGTCTGTAAAGACCCATCGACCTTGATATTCTCAGTCGGCGAAACAATCCACATCCTCGAATCATGTTCAACTAAACCAAAGCTCTCTTCGACGAAATATGCCAGCCACAAATCATCGGTTACCTCATTATCATTATCTACCGACAACACCTTCCTTCTATCGACGTCTTCAAATGGAACACACATCCATAATCTCACCCTCAACTCGACAACAACTCTGCGTGGAATACCGGGCCCAGTAACGGCAGGCGCGTTCCATACGCATGTACGGACACGTTTTTTGATAGGTTCAGGAAGTCAACTCCTCGTGTACGATACTGCACGACCTTCTGGGCCCACAAAGACTTTTGCTTTGGAAGGAATGGGCGAAGGAGATGTTCAGATGATCGCATGCAGTCCTTTCAGCAAGACTTTGGTTGCAGTTGGACTCGGTGGCGCAGGTGCAGGTATTGTCGGGCTGATTGATTTGGAGAAAGAGAAGGGGTGAGTCATTTAGTCGTCTTTTTGTGACAGACCGAAGCTGACGCTATCCACAGTCTGTTCCGCACCGTCAACACGAAAGTTCCAATAACGACACTATCCTTCTCTCCAGAAGGGGCACTGATATACGCTGGAACGGTGACGGGAAGAATTCTGATCCTTGACTTGCGGTCGCTGGATAAACCTCCAGTTGTAGTCGAGATTATGGGTGGAACGGGAAGGGTGGTTGGAATTAGCGTACAGGTACGGGTTTCGTATGACTCTAGTATCCACGGCTGATTGAGCTGATTTTTGTTTGCCAATTGAACAGAAGAAAACATCTGGGTCAACGACAACACCATCTACAAGGAAATCCTCTACGGTCTCTCCGACGACCAGCACTGCTACGTCCCCCGTTACACGAAGAACAGTATCAGTTTCCAAACCCGGTACACCAGCTACCAAACGAACCGTCTCGACATCCGCTCGCTCCGCTACCTCTACCGCTGCCAAGCCAGGTTCTTCAACCATCAACCACAAGACAACCAACACGGTCACGAGGAAGGTTTTTTCACCCATTCGGAGTCCGTTGGCAAACAGCAGTAGTGGTAACCGAAAGAACGGGGAGACAGACAGCCCCGGCAAGGAAGAGTTCTCTGGTGCGTGCGGTTCATCTTTTCCTTGTTTCTTGTATTGACCAAGACTGTTCTCTGTACAGTTAAACTCGAGACCCTTGGAACACTCAGGCGTGGACCCACAAGCCCTGGCGCCTCCACTATGTCGAGGAAAGACAAGGAGAGGGAGAAGGAACCAGCCGCTCCTCGAACAAGAACTACCTCAACCATATCGCGAGCATCCGTAGCTTCCCGAACTACGACTACGACTACGACCCGATCTCCCAGATCCACCAACTCGACTTCAACCTTAAAACCTACCGAATCGATCTCAACCGCTGCTACCTCACGCTCGAGTAGATCCCGAACAAAATCAGGAGAACCATCGAGTTCCGTACCTCCTGTGCCACCATTACCAAAGGGTATTATCGGCAGGACAATTGGAGACGTCGCTCGACCTTCAAAGGAAGGTAAAGAGAAAGTTGCTGCTGGAGGAGGAACACGAGAACGCACGAGAACTAGAACGAGGACGCGGACGGTGACGAAGACACCTTCGCCTGATCTACCGAGTTTGGGTGATGTAGATCCGGCGGATGGTCATTATGATCCCATATTACCGTTACCGACCACACCAGCGACTAAGAAAGGGAAGGGGGTGGAGTTCAGGACTCTGGGCTTGGGCACGCCTGGGACGAAGAGGACCGCAAATATGGAGGACAGGACGGGCAAGAACGTGGAGTTCTGCGAGGTAGACGAGGCAGATGTCGAAAGCCGTACTGGTAGTGGCAGTGGCAGTGGAAGGGGTAGTGGTAGAGGAACCGGGAGCAGGAGAAGCGGCACGGATGATGAAGACGGAGAGAATGATGAGGTAGAAGAAGATGAAGAGGCGGAAGAGCTGAGCATGCAGATATCTCCTGCTCGTCGTCCTGGGACGACACGGCTACCGTCTTTCTCCGAGACTGTCAATGCGAACATCTTCAACAACTTCGACGTTTCGCCATCTCGTCCCTCTCATAGCCACGGACACGGACATGGACAAGTTCCTCACCAGTCGCCTCAAAATCTCCTTCGCAACATCGTACACTCCGTTCTGTCGGATTTCCATCTCCAGACGCAACGAGAGATGACGAATCTCCATCTTGACCTCGTGCGCATGGGCCGAGGTTGGCGGAGGGACGTTAAAGAGGTTGTGAGGGAAGAAGTTGAGGATGTATTCGGTGGGGTCATGCGAGAAATGAAGGAGGATATGATGCGTGAGATCCGCGATGGGATGGGGGGAACTTCGACAACGTCGGCACCGAGCTGGGAAGTTAGAGAGTTGAAGGAAGAGAACAGGCGATTGAAGGAAGAAAACGAACGGCTAAAGAGAGTGCTTGTTAGTTCTGGCTCAGGCACTGCTAGTGCTTGATGGACGGGATTCATATTTTTATTCTTTATTTCTAAAATTTTTCACGACTTTGCTTATCGTCACTCAATTGTTCATTCCCATACTTATGTTATGTCGCCAATGCTTTCATTTTGGCCCCTTCGTTCGTTTCCAATACCATAATGACATGTATACCATCGGAAGCACATTCAATCTCGTACGAGCAAGTGCCACTGAGCACTCATGACTACTCATTACAAGATGAGACGCGGGGCCCCAAACGACAGAAAATGGTATATTTCACAGTCCGAGTATCCACAGGATTGCGTACATCATAATCATAATGTCCCTCACCTGGACCTAGAAACCACTCACACCTCGCTATGAGTAGACGGGGCGAACTTGGGTGGATGGCTCGAGCTGATCTGCGAGACCGCGAATATTTTAGCTTCACCAGACCGTGCAGGTACGGCAAAGAAAAGACTGGCATGAGGCTCACCTTCGGAGTCATATCCTCCAGTTGAATGTTATTAAGATCATCGTCGCGGTCGACCTTCGACCAAACCTCGCGATGGACCTTGTTGGGCACGTCGACTTGCACGCTGGTTTGACCACTAAGACCACTCAGCTGCGTCGAGTTGGCATACGTGATGGTAGTGGATGGAACAGTGGGATCGCTGTTGTCACCAAACATCCTAATTCTGCGGTTTAGGATGACCATGAAATTGTTGGAATAGAGTTTCCCCAGCATGTCGATGGGTATGTTCCAATAAGATCGATTGGGGAAGACGAAGAACAGGATTACGGTGAGCATGGCGAGTATAGCTAGAGGGAAAGGTAAGATCTAGCAAAAATAAGAACACGGCATGGAGACACTGTACCTGTCAGCGTCCCGGTCTCTACAGTCAGACGAATAATTTTGGTGATCGCATCGTCAGTGCCATTGTTGAAGCCGGACCTCTTTCTGGAGAGCTGCCAGGAGGACGCTTATCAGCGGGAAACATGAGGGGATAAGCTGGTGTTGGACTCACAATCACAGTCATGCAGATTGCAATGATCACATCGCAAGCTCCGGTGATAGTCAGCCAGATCTATAACGTTGATAAAAAGAGGTTCAAACGGCGTTGGAAGCTCACATACCGTCAGCGCGGTCCGAGCCCTTACCGCCACTTGCGCGAGGTTGTTAATGATCTTAGATTGAATACCGGTAACCACTCCGCCGACACCTGCTGTGATCGCGAGCTTTTCACGTCAACGCATAACAGTGAGTTATAGTTCACTATGAGGGTGAAGGTTATACATACGACTGCGACGAACATTCCGAGCATCCTTGACCCGGACAGCTTCCAAATACGATAGGCAAAGAACAGCTGGACCACGCTGGCGTCTACGAAGGCAGATTAGCCCCATATATGGACAAGCGTACACACCAACAGGTCAGACGACATAGGAACCCGGACGTACTAAGAGCACTGATGGTCGGGATCGAGAGCCAAGCATTCCTCATTGCAGCCAGTCCCGCCACGTTCCCATACTCCAGGCCGTACTTGATGTAGACATCGTAAGTGATGAGGACGGTCTGCACGGTGTCTAATATCAAGAGACCATAAACTAATGCCTTAACAACCCATCTGTCCCGCTTGAAGGCGAGGTAATATAGGACTACATTTCGGTGGGTTCTTTAGTGACGAGTAATGAAGAGAAACCGACTTTTGGGAACCCTTACAGACTTGAAGGCAAAGCACACCGTATAGGCCCCAGTTCAAAAAGTACCCGATGAGCTTGAAGACAACTGGAGATTAACCAGAGGACACAGCAAACGGTCAAACGCATGTCTTACATACGGGCCTGCGCTATAGATGCCTGACTATCAGTTGAAGTTTATGTGTTAACGAACAAGAGCACGTACGTAGCGTTGGTGGTGGCACGTTGGGACAGCACACTGGATCTTTCCTTGACCATTCTGTTCAGGCGAGCGAGGGGTTAAACAGATGAAGCGGGAATCGCATTGTGGCGCCGTGCGACTCTTAATATAAGACCCGATTAAATTGCGAACGAGGCCGTGTCCTTTTTTATCCAGTTCTTGTCCAAGCACCGAGGCAATTTGATTCTCCAAAATCAATCAGGTACACTAGTCGGTGATAAACAGCTGTTGCTGTTGGCATTGACATATTTGCGGAAGGAACTCTATTTTGCCCCATACGATACCGTATCTGGAGTCCTTTAGGCCATTGCGACCTCGCGCCATTCTCAACTATCGATACAGGTAGACTGTAAGGTTCAAACGGAATTCGACTGACCGTGCTGGCCGATGGACCAGTGCCTTGAGGCTCGCAGCGGTCGGGATGATCGAGTCTCACATTGATACAGTGCCAGGGCCAGAGCGGCAGAACCCGTGTATTGCGATGGTATTTATAGGTCTTGGAACAGGTGGGTGACCTGTCGCGAAGGCAATGATTGCCCTCCATACCAATCCAAGCAAGTGAGATAATATTCGAGATTGAAGGGCACCCACTTGAAGTGCCACTTGTACGTCCGGGAGTGCGCCCAATGAATTAATGACAGGTGACCGATGACCATTGCCCCTTTGTCTGCGTTAGAACAACAGAGGCCACAAGAAATGGAAGTAGTTTGGCGGGTGCCATGACCATCATCAGCAACATCATCATCATGATCTCGAGTTTTAGACGCAGTCTCATCAGGAACGTAAACAGGTAGGAATCAAGGGTACTGACCTTCGGGTCGTATATGTCCCCCGAGCCATGCAATTGCAGGTGAGTTGAATACAAGTGATCAACAACACCTCACCAATAAATGCTGCCGAGGGATTTTCAAGCGGGCATCATGATGGGTGTGAGACTATCGACTGGATTGGGGTGTGGGTTCACTGCATCCATGTTTGACCTAGATTCCTGGGACTGATCTCAGTAGAAACGATCGACCGTACAGGCATGATGAGAAAACCCAGAAACAGGCCTTAGGCACTGCCCAACTGTTGGCTTCCCGTCCGTTCCCAGATTGTCTCGACCACATTCCTAGTAAGATAACCGGAACCCCAGCCAGAGCCTTTCCATTAGAACAGGAATTAATCGCTTCCAACACGTTCTGCGCCAATGAAATTTGAGGGTGTCAATCAGAAACTGAAAGATGAAAGATGATAAATTGACCGAAAAAGGGATGGCAAAACTTGGGCGTCTAGAGGGTCAACTCTGTCGCGAGGTTCGGCCTGTATAGATAAATTATTCCCATAGGATGGTCCACCGTCCAAGTAGCGATTTTTCTCAGTGCTGACGCTTGAGCTTGGTAGGCACAATCTTTACCTCGTCAATTTGGGGGAAGGTCACGGGTACTGCACTCGCCGTCGACCATGGATCGAAAACAGTCCAAATCCCACCAAAATCAACACAAGTCCATCTACATGTTGACACTGAGAACCGAAGGTAGATTTGCCCTTTGCGCTCGTTCGCAACTCTGAGCGGAGCGAGGCTAATCAACAAAGGCGTAATGTCAAGAGCCGCAAGCAATACTGAGAATTCCAAGCTGGTGTTCTGTCGGTAATCTTAACCAGCATTAGAAAAGTATAGTCATCAAGGCTGGATGCTACGCTCACCAGACAGCAGCTTGCATCACGACTAAGGCAGACAAAAAGATCCAGGCCTCCTGCTTGAGTAAACCAGATGCACAATTTTTGTTGCTTCGAGGCTTCAGGCCTCAGGGCCTCGCGAAGGTCCTTTGAAACTTCGAATATTAGGCTGAGAGCGGACGGCGAAGGCGATGAGTTGGGCATGACGACATCGATCAGGATCGAAGAAATTCTTTTGAATGTTGAAGAGTTATATCGAGGAAACAGGTTCGGTTTTGTAGACCATGGTGGTGCCAGGCGAACTCGCGAGTCGAACGTTTCGCTGTCTTGCGCTGTCTAATTATAACAGAGAATGATTCAGCCTGAGCGTTCTACGGGCCGGCCGGGCCCGAATAGGGTTTGGAGCGCCAAGCTCGACTTTAGGTTGAGAACCTCAACGTTCAACCCCAAGAGGACGTGACCCAAATGCGAGCTATACTATATCATGTTGCCTAAGTTTACGAGTGCCCCACCTCCCTCAAAGAATACGGGCGCCTTGTTTGAGGCTCATAATCTGGCAACAAGGTGCGTCTTGCTCTCCTTTTGGGGCTCGATCACAAGCCTCAATCAATCACGGTAGACCAGCTCTCCCCCGCTGTCTCCCTCAAGCCTCCATATCACCGAGCACCACATTCAACTCTATGGCAGATTTATGATGGAGTCGCCGCTAAAGGGAACTTCTCGCTCTTGACACCGAAAACCACAAGGTTTTCTGCACAGGTATGTCTTCGGATCTTATTATCAGGCTGCGGTATCAAAGATCTTTGACATTGGCCTCCTTTCTAGCAGATACGCTTGTGCAGATTCCGTCGCGTCACAACGAAGGTAAAAAGGCGGTGACGCCCAGAACCTCGCGGATCTACTGATCCTCGGGCAACTCCACCTCGGCCTTGAACCTCAAGCCTCATACACCCTAGGGTTGCTTGAACCTCAAAAGCTCGCACGCACCTGCTCGAACCGGCTTGTACGGTGCACACAGCAGTCGCTACGTTACCCACTAGACGTGATACATCATTTCGAAGGTCAACCTCCACTTTAGTATTTACCCACCGTCAACTGACCTGTCTAGCCATCTTCGGTCAGTTGAACATGCTCGAATAAAAATGATGCTGTTGATGCCAAGGCGTACCTCACAGTATGTTTAGCCTTTTTATAGAGCCTGTGCAAAATGACATTCCTTCGATCCCTCGATCCATTCACTCCCTTAGCAGTCGGTTGAACAGAATGCTCGTGGAAAGAGCCGAGCCTCCCAACATCGGTCCTATGTGAGTCCTCTTCTAGTACGCTCTGCGACGGGAATCGTGTTGACGTGCCCTTAGGGCCGGACCAGTGGTAAAACATTCCCATCGAGTTTAATTGAACCACGCACTGACTGCAGGCCATCATAAAGCTCATCGGATACCTCTTGAACTGGGGCCTGTTTGGTGTGCTTGTAGTCCAAGTCTGTACGTTATTCGCTTTGCTTTCGCCTTGAAATCGTCACTCAAATGACTGGGTCCAAGTCCTCTATTACCTGGCGTTTCCCCGGGACAAATGGACTATGAAGGCATTGGTGTATGGCTTATTCTTAATGGATACTGCGCAGAGCATTCT
>JANHQD010000806.1:0-16390 GCA_024721195.1 Marasmius sp. AFHP31
GAATTGAATAGAATCAATACGTAGGACATAGCTCTGAGCACCTGTGTTCCTTCGATCGAAAACCTACACCACCTAAGCATCCGATCGAGCTGTTTCAATGACCAGAGTCTGAAGTGACGAAACCTATGTTAAAATCGTGCTCATCATTCGGATAGATACCGTATCTCTCGCTTACTCCATGAACTACACAATTCGGCTTTCGGTACTCGGGAGCCACCTAATGGTCAGTGATATCCCGTTATGGGCAGCTCTCTCTCCAAGGGTCCAGGGGTATCCACAGAAAATACGGGCGCTTGAGTTCCAAAAGTAGAAGAGTCCTTCACTCGGGCACCCGCGCCAGATGCATCGACGTACTAAAACTCATCACCCTCCTGTCGCAGTGGATATGAGTACCGTAAGTCTTGATGTTCCTTCCGGCCCTCTTCACTTTTTGTAGTATCCCCGAATGCAGAGTCGGCCAGTGTTTTCAGATCTATACAGTAGGTCAGCCAGGAGGAAAGTAGCAATTGTTGCTCTCAGGCCAAAAAAAGCATGCAATGTTGAGAGGTCAGGTGTGATTACTCGAGATGAAGATGACATTCAAAGGTACCATTTATATGTACTCCCGAATCGTCATTTTCGTTAGTAGAGGCGCTTTTCTGTCATGGGAGGCTGGGGTTCCGGTTCATTTCTTCGGTTAGATACGTAGCTTGATGATGCGTATCATATCTCCTTATCAGATACGGTAGTGTGCCCAGAGACTCGAATTCAAGTTAGAACGCTCAGCTGAGAACGGTTCCTGTCACCTGATAGGGACTTCTGAATCCGGGCCGTCGGCGGCCGGAGCCGTTGTTTAGCGTGGTTTGAGCCCGTAGGCTGTGTTACGTAGCCCGACCTCTAATTTACAAGCAACCACGACGACGTTACCCCTCAAACGCGAGCATTGGGACAGTCATGATAAGAGGGCTCCCTGGTCCTCGACTACCTACTCATAGCCGACCCTTTCCTTGAACCAACCTTTCCAACATTGCCCTTTCAATGCAAATAGAGCGCCAATTCAAGCCAACCTCTCCTGGATGGATGCCGTCGTTCGCAATGCGGATTCAGGACAAGGGGTCTGGATTTCATCACCTGTCCCGTTCGGAAGGATCAGTTGTGAAACGTATCGTCAGTTGGCTACTGTCATAATTTCAGTGCGCGGGAGGGATGAATACAATCCGGAAGTAGATCTCCTTCTCCTGTTGGATGCGGGCTTTACAGTCCACTGTCTCAGGTTCGGACATTACGCAAATAGAGATTCGCGGATTCAAAATTTCTTCCGTTCGGAAGGCATTGATGCGTGAAGGTCAAGGTTGATCGTTTGTTTCAACCTACTACTGGATACTGGCTGGATCCATCGTAAATGGTACCGTTGGACGTGGGTCGATGCCCTCCAATGCTTTATACTATCCAAGATCGTTTAGGAAACACCTCTTTGCGACAGCGCAGCGATACACATGCGATATAGAGTTTTAATAATATAACGCCTCCACCTCCGGGCCCCGGTGGTAAGTATGTATTGTCATCTGAAGCACCTCTCCGTCGATTATTGATTATGTCTTCACGCTAGCCCATACTTTTTGTACGTCGTATCCGCTCTCCCGCCCAGTTGGATCGCCCTGAGCAGACATCAAATAAGTAAGTCCATTTATCGCGGATTACGTTTCGTATATCGGAAGTACGGCTTGCGCGTCAGGAAGTGTACCTTCGCGCGCTGAGAAAATTCGTGCTATTTGTCTGTAGCCCAAATCCCCGAATCCGAAAAAAACTCGATCTGAGTATAAAATCCTCCTTGTACCTCACCAGGAGATTACACCAACACACACCGGATCCACAATGCCTCGCCTTTTGGTGTCCTTCGCTCTCGCCTGTTTCCTCGCATCGCCCAGCTTTGCCGCGATCGGCCCTGTGGCTGATCTTGTCATTACCAACGAGGATGTCTCTCCTGATGGCTTTACTCGCGGTGCTGTCGTTGCTGGCGGTAGAACTATTGGTCCCCTCATTGTCGGGAACAAGGTCGGGCTCCATCCCTTTCTTTCATTGTTTGAAAGGAATGGCTAACCTATAATTCCGCAGAATGATAACTTCAAGCTCAATGTCGTTAATAATCTGAACGATAACACGATGTTGCAGTCGACGAGTATCGTGAGCATCACTTTCCAATTCTCCTTTGTTCGCGGTTGGAACTCACGGCCTCTTATTTTCGGTAGCACTGGCACGGATTCCTCCAAAAAGACACTCCGTGGGCTGACGGACCTGCTTTCGTGACCCAATGTCCCATAGCGAAGGGCAAAAGTTTTCTGTACGACTTCCAGGCTCAAGACCAGGCCGGAACGTTCTGGTATCATTCTCATCTTTGTGAGCCAAGACTTCGTTCTCTTTTTCACGCAATAGCACTTACTGAACATAACACTATCTATAGCAACCCAGTACTGCGATGGGCTTCGTGGGGCGATGGTTGTCTATGACCCTCAAGATCCTCACGCCGGTCTTTACGACGTTGACGATGGTACAGTTCCGTCCTTTTTATTGCCTACTCACTGACCAAAGGCTATTCTTATGTCGATAGAGTCTACCGTCATCACACTTGCGGACTGGTATCACACCAAGGCGAAACAAATTACCTTCGGGTAGGTCCTCAACCGTTCACAGCGTCGGTATTACGTACTAATCGTTCTCTATCTATATTAGCACCCCACAGTCTACCCTCATAAACGGCCTCGGTCGGTGGAGTGACGGTAACGCGACTTCACCGTTGACAGTTATTACTGTTGAGACTGGGAAGCGGTAAGATAGCATCACAATCATTGAACCCGTCGCCAATTTGACCTCTTCCTCCAACAGATACCGCTTCCGCGTCGTGAATATTGGGTGTAACCCTAACTACAACTTCTATATCGAGGGACATACCTTGTGAGTATCTGTCAATGTCTAACGTCATTCAACTTACCTACAGGTCTCTTCTAGCAATGCGATCGAGGCCGATTCAGTCAGCCATGAGGCTGTAGCGGGAGATTCAGTAAGAATCTATGCTGGTCAACGATATTCTCTGGTGGTGAGTACTTAGTTGAGTGCAGAGTATTTGCACAGACCTATACATTTGAATCTCCAGGTAGAAGCCAACCAGCCCGTCGGGAATTATTGTAAGCTATAAAGCTGCAAGTTTTTCATCCTCATACCGATACAGTACGCGCGGCCCTTAGGGATCCGAGCCAACCCCAATGCAGGAACGACCGGGTTTATCAACGGCATCAACTCTGCCATCTTGCGATATGTCGGAGCTCCGGAAGAAGAACCTGTAACTTCGACTTTCAAGCCAGCAGCTCCGCTGAGTGAAGCCAACCTCAAGGTGAGTGCGTGAAGTTTAGTTTGGTATCTCCCGTTGATTGAATTTCCTACCTGCCTAAATAGCCTTTTGCCAATCCCGGAGCACCCGGAGAACCTGCGGTTGGTGGAGTTGACGTTGCTATGCACCTTAACCTCGGATTCGTGAGTCTTGCCATACATCGTCGGAGCTACGCTATATAAATTTGTAGAGCAACGGCCTTTTCACAATTAACGGACGTAGTTTCGTCCCTCCACCCATCCCCGTTCTGCTTCAGATCCTTAGTGGCGCTCAAAATCCCAACAACCTGTTACCTGAGGGTATGGTATTCCCACTTCCGAAGAATGCAGTGGTGGAGTTATCTTTTACGGGTGGTTTGCTGGGTATCGAACACCCTATGCATTTACACGGTGTACGTCGTCTCCCCTTTGTTTTCTCTCTATCTAACATTCTCGTTTTTAGCACGCGTTCGATGTTGTTCGCGTCGCTGGTAGCAGCACCTACAACTATGCTAACCCTGTACGTGCTCCTTTGTCGCGAAAAAATCACATCATCTCATCACGATTCCCTTCAGGTCCGCCGCGATGTGGTCAACATCGGAGGGGCGAACGACAATGTAACGATTCGTTTCCGTACCGATAACCCGGGCCCTTGGATTATGCACTGTCATATCGACTGGCACTTGGAAGCGTGAGCACCATTCGCGCTCTGACTGACCCCTCATGCTTTATGCTCACGATTGCTTTGATCAGTGGTTTCTCGGCTGTGTTTGCTGAACGACCAGAAGAGTGGAAGGCTTTGCCTGCGCCTCCCAGTGAGTCGAATTACCGTTCTCAACTCATTTCATTTGTGTTGATCTTTTCCATTCAAGCGGCCTGGGATGACCTTTGCCCGATTTATGATGCTCTCGGACCAGGAGATCTTTAGAATTAGCCAAATTTAGATGTGTTGCATGTCGAACTCGAACGACCTTCGGGCCTTATTTAAAGAACCTTGGATGTTTCTCTAGTGCATTTGATGGATTTCTGGACTATTGAAAAGTCGAAATGGTGGTACCTATAGTTTATCAATATAATGCCGGTTTCCAATTCGTTCGCTCTACTTATAGAACTCGGTCTATCTTGGAGCTCGGATGTCCACTATATCTGGAGTCCCTAGAGTGGCGTTGATAGACCCAAAGGTTGGTTACGTATTGGCTGCCCGCCTAGCTCAATCGGATAGAGCGTCAGACTTTTACGTTCGTCTATGTAGATCCGAAAATCTGAAGGCTGCGAGTTCGACCCTCGCGGTGGGCTACAACGAGATTACGTCCTTTTTTGTTGTCGTTGGGTTGGGTTGGTTCTTTCATTTCTACGAGTACTCGTTTTGAAACGCGAGCCACACCAGGGGCTCTGGGTCCTCGGAGCACAAGAACATGGTACAATGAAGGAGATGGCACACCATATGTTCCAAAAAAATAGAGCATCCAACTGGCGTGGATCCAGACGAAACCTGGGACCCGAAACGTACTCAGGACCTAAAGTTGGGCCCGGCGGAGATACATATGGCACCCAAGTTTGAGGTAGGCAGGAAGAGTGCCAATGGCAACAAGAGCAGTGAGACGCCGAGTATTGTCTCCAATATCTACGCGCGCCAGAGGGATAAGAAAATGGATCGTGATCCGTCGGCGAAGTGCCCCAAGCGTACAAGCAAAGGGTGGAAGTCAAGGAAGTTGGGAGATCTCAAAGGAGCAAGGTGGGGTACGTATGGGGGATCGACGCCTATCTATAGCCAAGCTCTCCTTTTCTGGTGATGTCCGATGAAAGCCATGCTCGTTCTCCGTCCTTCTCGCTCTACATTATCATGAGTGTGGGTGAACTTGCGACCGTCCTTCGGCAGGAACTCCTGCACTTCTATAGTACTGGCTCCATGAGAGTAAACTAGGAGTTTGATTTTGCGCAGCAGCAGGGTCGTTGCCAGGGAGAGGGACAGTAAAAAAAAGTGAGTCTTCCAATACGGAAAATTCCGACCTGCCTGGTTCGAACAGGCGACCCCAAGATGAAGGTGGATTCCCGCAGGGCTTTGCAATTACAGTCTTGTGCTCTTCCAACTGAGCTAAGGTCGGTATACTTACACGGGGCGCAAGGACCAGTGAACATGCGTGCCATGTTCCTTGAATGAACGTGCCATTGAACATGGCACGAACATGAAAGGAATATGGTGAACACAAAGACTTGTTAGGCTCACGTTAAATAATCAATGTTGAAAACCCTTATTTGGTACTTAGCAATTAATAATCTTAACAGTCATTCGCCCGTAAGTTGAGATTATTAAAGTAAACTTACTATAAAGGGACTGCTAAGTCTGTATCAGGTACTAAACCTATGCAAGCTAAGTACTTAGCATTTCGCCTGCTATGTCCTACCTTTGTGTGTACACATTTCTCATCATGTTCGTGCCATGTTCAACAGCACGTTCATTCAAGGAACATGGCGCGCATGTTCACCGGTCCTTGCGTCCCGTGTTACGCTAACAGTACACCATCAACACCGACTTAGACGCGCGTTAATCCTCGTGGTCCAAATTCACATAGTGTGACCTCGCAAAACCCGTTAAATTCTTCCCACAATGAGTCATCGTCATAATCTTCCTACCCGGCCCCATTCGACAATCACGGTCCCTCTGTCTCACCAGGATCTTGGCCGAGCTCTGGCGTACTCTCTTCAGAGGAAGACCTGACCAATGAGCCGAACATTATCGAGCTATCCCAGGCTGCTTTTAGCACAGTGTGTACTTTCAAACTCCCATTAACCACATTTGCTCGAGTGCTCAGAGTTATCCCTCGTTAGGTCTCTCATCCGTGTCAATCTATCAATATGCTGGCTTTGGAGATCGCTTCAAAGGCAAAGGCATCCATGCTGAACGTTAGTTGTGTGGCGTTTTCACACAATGAGGACTGGATGAGTGTTTTGCGGGAAGTGAGTCTCATTCTTTGTACTCATACGCGATTGACATGCTCAATGCATCCCTTGTACAGCTTAATGAGCCTCAAATTCCGGAAGGAAACGAGTTTCTGAAGAAGATTGTGAGAAGTTCAAGTTTGTCGCTACGCTATAGATGTTATCTACACTGAACGAATGTCCTCCGCCGAGTACGAGTTCATACGACAGTGTCCCGGGTTAGCGTCCGACAAGCTTGATCTCATTCCTGTGTTGTCCCAAACCCGTGATGCAGACGCTTCTCCTGAGCCCGACCTGCAGGGAAGTCAACTACTACTACAAAGAACACCCGACTCGATCTTGAAGATTCTATATCTGACCACGGTAACCGCAACACTCCGTTCAAATCCGGCATTGACAGCACCCGGCCTAAGCGGGTGCTCATGGCCTGCACCGAATGTCGCAAGCGTAAAGTCGGGGCGAACCAACAGCGTTTTCTGAAGGTCTTACGAACTGATTGTTTCGCATTGCAACCCCAACCGTTCTGGAGCGACTCGTCCATGCGAAAGATGTCAAACAGACGGACTACAGTGCCAGTACGAGCGCACTACCTTTACGTCGCAGGTACGTGACAGCGTTTTGCCACAGAGAGGTGGTGGGAATGGAGTTTCCGGTCCGAGTAAGGGGGGGGGAGGGGGCCGGAGGCCCTTGAAAATTTTTTGTACCTTCAACCCAAAATATCAGGTTCTGAGGAGTCTCTGAGGCTTATTGTGGGTCTCATAGCAATTCATTTGTTGTGTTGAACACCTGGTAGATGAGTCCAACACCTTGTGTTTGTTGTAGCCGGATACCAATCACCAATGACCACTCCAAGTCAATCTTTGAGATCGCGATTGCCCAGAGTTTGATTTTCTGTAACGAAATTTTCGTTCAAATTTCTTGTTGATTCAATCTTGTGTGTTGTGAGTGAAGCTACCAAGTGTTGATGACGATCTCCGTCTGGACACTGTAAGATACGTGACTATCAACTCGAGACAGTGATGACATCCACTCACAATCCTATCATGAATCTCGAATGAAACCCTGTATATGACACTCATAAAATGCAGTCAGCTAGGCGAGCGTTGGAATGACCTTGAGTGCCAGTATTGGTACTTAATGGTTCCACCTGAACTGCGAACCTGGAGGTGCGTTCGAGTATAAAATCAGAACCTGTTTGATACACTAGTCGGGACTGGCAATAGGTCCATATTTTGACAGAGTGTCAGTTGGAGCTTCAGCGTGACCCGAATAAACCTTGGAGGATGATAAGATAACACCACTCACGATGAGTGAGGTGAGAAGGTAACCAGTTCAACCTGGTTCAACAAGTCTTGATTCTTGGAGGAGACGACAATGTTAGATCTTGTTTACAGTGGGTGCCGGAGGCCTGGCCGGGCGGGCACGGGATGGCGGGAGGGAGGGCTAAACCGTGCAAACTGACCGGTCCAGGTCTGAGCGCTCGGGATCACTAAATTGTACTGATCTCACGGGGGGCAGGAAGCGTCTCGGTTCAGACTGAACCGAGGCGGTCTCGGTTCAGATCAACTCTAGTCCAACTGAAGTCCTCGTGTTGAACGATCAGCGGAGTTTCAATAGAATAGAATAAAAATGTAATTTATTGAACAATTTATCGAATACAACGGTCACAACTACTCATGTACAACGAGCTTTCGATGCCTGATTCTGTGTGCATCGGTATCGGCATCGCGTGGCCGCCGGCGCCGGAGCACAGCCGCCGGTGTTGGTCTCCCTCTCCCCAGCATCACCCTTTGCTCTTCCTCTACACAACTCCGCCCACTCGCCCTCAACAGGTGCAGAGATCGTTTGGAGGGATCTTTGGGGTCCTAGGTGAGTGCTAGTGAGCCCTTTCCTGCAGAAATACAGCTAATATATCAGGAACTTACTTTTCAGCTACATCCAAACTACATCCAACCCAGGGCCTCCATTTGCAGCTCAGATTGCTCAAAAACCTCTGCAAAATCACGGTCATAGAAGAAGGGAAGACTCCTATGGGCAAGATGGATGACCCTGCTCCCCACTTTTTGCAGATGCAGCCCCCCAGCCCAGAACCCCTCGGCATACCCCTCAGCATATACACTTTCTGTGAACGTTTCGATCAGTTCTACGCGCCGAATACGACATGGTCATCATCTCCATGGCAAATAGGTCGATCGCGGCTCGATGATCGCCCCCGGCTACCCCACCCCATCCGAACTCAACTGCAGCGCTCGTCGACTACGTTTCTGCCGTGCTCATCTACACCGGCCAGGGCGCTGCTGAGCTCGTCGACGCCGAACACATTCCAAACGCCACCTACGTCGAACGAAAAAGTCCCAATCGCGTCAACGTCGCGTGCTTTTCCAAGGCGTGTTTCGGACCTCGTTAAGCGCTCGCGTAGACGCTCGTCGATGTGGGATACGGACCCAGTGTACTCGGCGATTTCGAACACGGTGAACGGCACCGGCGAGCAAGCGGTAGTTGACGGATCATCCCCGATTCGAGAACGTGTAGTCTTCGAACTCGATGCCATGCCGTTCCTCACTTCGACTCGCGTCCGACGTTCCGCCAAATCTCGGTCTCGATCGCGTCCGCCACTCCCGCCACTCTTCACGACCATACCTCTCGAGATCAGCCCCAGAGCACAACGTGTTTCCTCCGACACCGTAGTACCGGTCAACGCCGCACGACCTGCGAAACCTGAGTGGATCTACTGTTTCAAGATCAATGGTCCAACAACGTACCCGAATAGTGGCCTATACAAAATCGGACGAACGGACAACTACAGAAGGCGTGCAATCGAGTGGCGACTGCAATGCCCCTCATACGCGCACCGTTGGTTCATGCCGATACGGGTTGGCGATAGCCGGAAAATTGGTAAGCCATTTGTTGCGTTCAGTTCCGGAACAGCGAAAGGAAATCGTACACACAGAGAGTTTGGTTCACCAGGCGCTGCATGAACTGTGCCTGCGTAGACCCCGCGACGAGTGTGTCGACTGCAACCAACGCCATCAGGAGATATTTGAGCTGGAGGAGGTCCCGGGAGTACTTACCTATGAGGATGTCATTGCACCGCTAATCAGGAAGATAGTATCATCAGAAGGCGAAGAGTTTGTAGAGTAGTTTGAATGAACATATCTTGAACCATTCAGTATGGCATGCCAGACTTGAGGGACGAGTAGCTGTCGTCGTACATATTGCTCCCAGAACTCGTGGCGGGCACATGTCGATACTCAGCGTGTTTTGACGCCCTCTCTGTCCTTTGTACTCTCAGCAAGCTAAATCTCCCTGCCTTTTCGATGTCGAACCCAGCAGATACGCCTCAGAACTCTGGAAACTCTGGCCCTGAGCCGCCTCCGGATCCTCCAGGCCCTCCACCGAATCCTCCAGGCCCTCCACCGAATCCCAATACGCAAGACGAAGACGAAGATGACGAAGACGACGAGGGCCCGAATAAATACAGAGGCCCTCATCAGTTGTTCAAAGCGGATTTTGCGAAATATCCGGGTCTTGGACCTACAAAGGTAAGGTGGTTCTGCGCTAGAAAGTCCGTTAGCTGAAGCAACTCTAGACGGCTCTATATACTCACATTAGTATTATGATGAGACGAACTGATATCTATTCGCTCCCGCTGATGCCGGACGACCAGACGAAGAAAGTGGTTGAGCAAAACCGACGCAAGATTCGGAAGTATATCGATAAGAGAACTGAGGCCTTTACGTCGTCGTCGAAGATCTTGGAGGATCATGCGAAGGAGTTGCGAAAGCAGATGTTGGAAGCAGGGCACAGTTTCGTCAATATCTCGAAAGTTGAGGAGGAGACGTTCAGGACGATCTGCCAGGACATGGCAACGATGGGCTTGGAAAAGTTCATGCCAGACTTGTTGGCGGATGCTTTCTCCGACTGGAACAACATGCACGAGAAGGTGTTGCTGCGTTCGTTCCGTCGTTGCATTGAATCGGGTCAGTACAGATACTGGCCCATCAATAACGAATACGTTCACAACGATACCTTGATGGGCGAGCTATACAGACACTACGTCTTCTACGTGTTGAGACGGGACCGTTCAGCTGCTGTCAACAGTGGCGATCCCAATTATATCGAGAATCGGAGGAAGAACGATGCTAGTTACAAGAGAAAAGTTAATGTAAGTGAGTGTTTGTACGGATGGGAACGCCGGAACTTACCCAAAAAAACAGTTAGGCAAAGACCGTGGGGACTATTTCCGCGAAGAAGGATATTCTCGAGAAGTACAGAACCTCGTCTCCCACCCAGACAGTGTTTCCGAGGATGAGTCCGACCCGGATGACCCAAATAGACGCTGGATCCTCGCCAGACCAGACAGGAATCCTGTTGTCACCGAAGCAGTTAGAGAATGCGATGCTCGTCGTTTGAGGGCCAAGAATTGGGCGATGGGGCGCACACGGGGTACGAGAGCGAAGAAGCGGGGTGCAGCACAAGCGTACAGAAGGGAAGAACACCCGACGAGGAAAGAGCAGACGGGTGGCCGTGCTCCACCACCTGGTATCACGGCTCTTGATTGGTGGGAATCGGGATACTTCAACAAATTGCCAGCGGCTGTAAGGGCGGTCTGGAGTATGGGTGCGCATGCTGCACTACCCGCGAAGGTCAGGGCTGCGGAACTCATGAAAGACGATCCGCATCACGAGTTCAGAGGCATGAACAGCAAGACGTTCAACGCCAAGTATGCTGCTGAAGCCCTCGCCCCATACAACCTGCCGGTAGGGAGGGAGCTTAACCAGCTGAAGAAAAAGGGAAAGGACTCTAAGACGGTTCTGCGCGAGATGGACCGCTCGAAACGGGCTGGAAGAATGCAACGTCAGATATTTGGCCAGCCACGAAAAGGCGACGACAGCGACGAAGAGGTGGTCCCCTCATCTGAGCGGGAAAGCTCGTCTGAAGAGTCTGAAGAAGACGGGAGAGGAGAAAGGAGGGGGAAAAAGGGGGGGAAAAAGAGAGGAAAGCCCTCGGGAGGAGGGACCAGTGGAAGTTCCGGCGACGAAGAGGGGAAAGGAGGCGGTAGTGGAAAGGGTAGAGGAGGCGGTAGTGGAAAGGGTAGAGGAGGCGGGAGTGGCAGAAGTGGTAGAGGAGGCGGGAGTGGCGGAGGTGGTAGAGGAGGCGGGAGTGGCGGCGGAGGTGGCAGAGGAGGCGGAGGTGCTGGTGCTGGTGCTGGTACTGGCGCTGGTCCTAGTACTGGTGCTGGTCCTAGTACTGGCGCTGGTCCTAGTACTGGTGCTGGTCCTAGTGCTGGCGCTAGTGCTGGTGCTGGTGCTAGTGCTGGTGCTGGTGCTGGTGCTGGTGCTAGTACTGGCGCTGGTGCTGGTTCTAGTACTGGCGTTGGTGTTGGTACTGGCACAACTGCTCCTGAACCTGCTGCTCCTGGCGCCGAAGGTGCTGCTAGTGCTACTGGTGCTGGTGCTCCGGGTACTGGCACTGCTGGAGAAGGTGACGGTCCTAACAACGACGTCGAGATGCCAGGCGCAGCACCCGGCGCGAGTGTCGATGGTGATGGTGATGATGCACCTGCTCCTGGCGCTGCTACTCCCAAAGACGCCGACGTTGAGATGGAAGGCGTGGCTCCCAATCCTAGTGGTGATGCCGGTGGCGGAGAGGGGGATGAGGACAACATCGAGTTCCAGCAATACGTGTACTATCGGAGTGCGGAGCCCAATACTATGCAGTATAAATGGGACAAGGCCAGGAACTGGGAGTGGTGGATCGATGCAGAGACGGAGCAGGTGGTTAGGCAAGGTCCAAGGAACTCAATCCCTGTCAAAGTAGTCAACGACTACGTTCAATTTGAGGACACGGAATCCTCGGATAGGAGTTATCGTGGCATCGACCAGAATGCCGTGGAAAATGGCCCATATGAATTCACCTACAAGGGCGAACCTGTCGCATACGTGAACGAGTGGAAGACAAATCAAGAGGTTATTTTTCAGAGCGAGCAGATGCATAATAGGGAATATAGACAATTCGCCTATGGACGCATTGGGTCTACTCAGATGCGACTTCTTCGTGATGACAGCGTCGAGATCGATTTCGTGGGCGCCGTAACACCCCTGGGCGCCGTAGCGTCACCTGATCCCTATCCCGAGCCCATTTCTCATCCAACCACTAAGCGGAAAAGGGTGGACAAAGAGCGCTACCCGCAGAAAAGGCAGCGAGTCGAGCCTGCTCCGCGTCGTAAGTCCCAGTTGGTCACAGCGTATTATAGAGGTCTCACCCCTTCTAATTCAGCGGACAACGAGGTTAACAATGATGAAACTTGTAAGTCAACGGATGACGGACCTCTAAGAAACGCTCATCAACTCTAATCCAGGGGACGAGATGGTCTACCAAGATGCCCGAGAACGAATGATTGTCCGGCGGAAGTACAGGAGCCCCAAGTGGGAGGTTTTCAGAAACAACGATGGAATCCTCCGCAAGGGTCCCAGGCATTCGATTCGTTTTGAGGCTGAAGCCATGAGTTTCGCGTTGAAAGGGCTCCAAGGACAGGAATTCCATGAGCCGAAGCCTGGCGAACTCCCCGACTTACGGACGCTCGCCAAAAACCAAGACTGGATAGGCCCATACGAATTCCGTTGGCACGGACAACCCGTCTTTTATGTGTGCAATCTACCTGGTAATTGGGAATACTATGTGCGCCGACAACGCACTGCTGAGATCGTCCTACGACAAGGGCCACGGGGATCACAGCTCGTTTTTTCATCTGGATCTGGGTCAGAGATCGAATTCTACGACATCAACGAGCAGGTTAGGGGCTACCTGGATCACGAAACTCGGATGTCTTTTATGGAGAGTGACCCGACGTATGAGTATACCCAGCCGAGCGCTAGAGCGATGGGAAAAAGGAGGGCGGCGGAGGTGGAGGCGGTGGAGGAGGAGGAGGGAGCACAGCAGGAGGACAGCGGCGAGCAGGAAGAAGAAGATGGATGGCGGAGGCTAGATGAGGCCTCAGTGGAACTGGCCAAACGCCTGGCAGGAGATGTTCCCCAGGATTATCTGCCCCAATTTGTTCTTCGCGCATCCTCAGACAGCGATTCAGAGGAAGATATAATGGAATCCGACGAAGCTATAGCGAGGAAGTTAGCGGGAGATATTCCTCAAGATACAGAGGCTTACTTTAACTTCACCTTCACTGCCCGAGCTCCAGCTTCTGCTGATCCCTCCGCACCTGCCGCTGGTCCCTCTAGCTTCACCTTCACTCCCCAAGCTCCAGCTTCTGCTGGTCCCTCCGCCCCTTCTCCAGCATCCGCTGCTCCACCTGAACCTTCCGCTAATCCGCCGTCAGCCCAGGGAATTCGCCTCGCTGAGCCTGTGCTGGTTGAAGGACAACAGCTATACTACTCTTGTGATCCGGGCCAGAATCACGAGTGGTACTTCGATGAAACCGGGGTGCTGGTGGCTGAAGGGGAAATAGGATCATCGGTTGCTTCCGAGACTAGGGTTCCCTCGAAAGAACTACCGAATATACCTCTCACGGACACAGAACGAGAGCTGATTAAGCGAATGTTCAGTGCGCAGGGAACGGAGGGATACGAGGGGAGTGACTGGACGATCACATGCGGCATTGAGGGCGGGAATAAAAGGTTTGGTATGATCAGCGCTGACCGTAACAAAGAGGTGTGGTGCGATAGTCGTGGCGAAGTCATCGGCGAAGGGGCCTGGGGGATTACCAATGGGCTCACCATCGACCATCGCATTCGTCGGGGCGATCCAAGCACTCGGTGGCGGATTTACTGGACAGACGAGAAGAAACAACGATGGAAAGGTTTCCGCATGGCGGACGGAGGAGTTGAATGGTGGCAGACCATTTCTGGAGTGAGAGTATACGATGGGCCGTTCGACAATAGGTTGTTTGCGCGCAACGACGATGGGAGTCTGGAATTGTTAGAGTGGCCGAAACATGCGAAGATACCCCGTTGGCCGGGGAACGGGAACGATGGGGGGCAGGATGGGGATGAACCCCAGCGCTGGTCAGTTGTTACAGAGGAAGGGTCGGTGGATGCTTCGGAAGATGTTGAATCCCAACAGCATCCTGAACCTGAAGGCGAGCCCGCACCTGAGGGCGATTCTGGATCAGCACCGTATCTCCAGTCTCAGCAGCCTGAGAATGTTGAGCCTCCCGAGCCTGAAACTTCCCGACAGTCTTCTGAGCCTAGAACTCCTCCTCACACGCCCAAGCCTCCCCAGTCGCGATCCCAGTCTGCAACTCCCCAGCCTTCCCACCCTGAAACGCAGACGCAGTCCCGGCCTGGAACTCCTCAGCCCCCTCTACCGAAGCTTACGATCCGGATTCCACCGCGGAGGAAAACACCCAGTACTACGGGAGGCGACAGAACGCCCAGGGCTACTGGCACTGCTGATGATAGAGAGGGTTCGGTGACTCCAACGGGGGAAGCTGGCCGTAGGAAGAGTGACGCAAGCTCTGCTGCTTCCTTCCGCACGGCTCAGGGCGAACCTTCTCGCAGGCCAAGTGAAGCGAGTACGGGAACTGGCTCTCGGAGACCAAGTGCAGCAAGTGCAACGACTTCCAAAGCTCCCAAAGCTCCCAGACGGAGAAAGGCAGCTAGTCCCTCCGCGAGTACTTCGTCATCAAGAAGGAGTACACGCTTGGGGGAACTCGGGGCTCTAGCAAGAGAAAAAACACAGGCGGCGTTGGAACAAGACAGACAGGCACAGCAAGAGGCGCGCCAGGAGAAACGCAGGAAAAAGGAAAAGGGATGGAAAGCATGAGCGATGTATGTCTATGAATCGGATTTGTACGGACTCACAGTAAGCAACACAATCTCGCAATTCCCGTATTCATCCTGAAATCTTGTTCTAGGATTTCGCGCGATACTTGCACTAAATGTACTGATAAATACGGGGAAATCGAAATCAAATTTGATGTTACTTACGAGGGGTGCCCAGCACCGCAGGGTTTCAGGATCGATCTTGAAGGTGCCAGCATCGATTCTGTTGGCTGAGCTGACCGAAGAAAGCTCAGTTCATCCAACTAAGCTACCGCAGAAGCTTAGTGGGGATGGTTGGGGTATCCAGTACCGGCTCGAGGTTTGAAATTGTCCTGAAGGTGCCCAGCACCGAGTTCTGAGAGCTGAGAGCTGCTGAGCTGACCGAAGAAAGCTCAGTTCATCCCACTACAGCTACCGCAGAAGCTGTAGGGGATGCGGAACGTGGCTGCCGATGGGTATCGAAAGGTGCCCGGCACCGAATTTTCAGACCGCAGGGTTTCCAGGATCGATCTTGAAGGTGCCAGCATCGATTCTGTTGGCTGAGCTGACCGAAGAAAGCTCAGTTCATCCAACTAAGCTACCGCAGAAGCTTAGTGGGGATGGTTGGGGTATCCAGTACCGGCTCGAGGTTTGAAATTGTCCTGAAGGTGCCCAGCACCGAGTTCTGAGAGCTGAGAGCTGCTGAGCTGACCGAAGAAAGCTCAGTTCATCCCACTACAGCTACCGCAGAAGCTGTAGGGGATGCGGAACGTGGCTGCCGATGGGTATCGAAAGGTGCCCGGCACCGAATTTTCAGACCGCAGGGTTTCCAGGATCGATCTTGAAGGTGCCAGCATCGATTCTGTTGGCTGAGCTGACCGAAGAAAGCTCAGTTCATCCAACTAAGCTACCGCAGAAGCTTAGTGGGGATGGTTGGGGTATCCAGTACCGGCTCGAGGTTTGAAATTGTCCTGAAGGTGCCCAGCACCGAGTTCTGAGAGCTGAGAGCTGCTGAGCTGACCGAAGAAAGCTCAGTTCATCCAACTACAGCTACCGCAGAAGCTGTAGAAGATGTGGAACGTGGCGGCCGCAAGGAGTCTTGAAGTCGTTGAGCTAGAGAATGAGACTTGAATCTTTTTCTATCGGGGAAAATGATTGATACTTACCGGTGAGTGACCTTGAAGTGTTGCCCAGCGTTGATGGTGAGCAATTCGTCTGCCGTAGCGGACGATGCCCGAATCTCGACCGTAGAAGAGATGTGGGAGTCGCTTAGGTGGGAGTCTGAGAGAAAATCAACAAGTTTGTTTGACTCCGCTTGGCTTGACTCCGCTGCTCAGCAAATAACAGCTTTG
>JANHQD010000811.1:0-13723 GCA_024721195.1 Marasmius sp. AFHP31
ACAGCGGATTGTACAGACCCCACGCACCCTCTTTGAAGCACCCACGAGTGGCAAGAAGGCGTAAGACTTGGCGGAGCTTGCTGGTATTGAGTGACGTTTGTGCTGCGATCTTCTCAATATGCAATCCCTCGGGATAGCCTTCCAGTAGGTCGGCGATTTTCTTCTCTACAACAAAACGCATGCATGGAGCTTCAAAAGGCATACTCCGCTGAAGGCAGAGATCTTAGATAGAGATTAAAGAACAGAAGATGTTAAAGGAGGGGACAAACGTTGAGAAGTATGTGTGATGGTTGAGCTAGTGTTGTACAAAGGCGCTCACACGCCCCCTCTAGCAATCGAATGGCTTGTCTCAATGCCAGAGTATCGGGCGCAGAATCGAGGGGGTGAGGCGAGCTTTCATCAGGTGAAGGTACGCCATGCCCACTTTTGTGATATTCTGCCACCGCACTATGCGTGGCAGACTGGATGAGCGCAAGAAGGGCATCGATGTCGGCAGGAATGGCAGGGATTGTCATGGTTGTGAAGAGTTAGTGCGATATGTGTCCAACAGTATGAATGAACAGTGGAATAACTCGCGAGCCTTTTATCACCCCCAGTTCTCGTAAGACGTCATCTCGATACACGCGTCGTTTAATAGATGCTGTGGAAAACCTCGACGCCACGGAGACACGTAATTCCCCATTGTCCTGCCATCGATTTGTGGCTGCAGGTCACTAACAAGTCTTAGGCTGGTGATTGACATTCAGGAGCAATCGAGCAGTGTCTTATGAGCGATGAGTATGTACTTATCACTGCTCAGAGCCACATGCGCCGTCTTGTTAAATCTGACGGTTACATGTCAAATTACCAAGGGAAAGACCAAATAGAGATACAAGCAAGAATAGAGGGGTCTCGCATGGTAAGAGTTACGGCGAGGGGTGGATCTAAGCCCGAGGCATGTGTACTGCGACCTACATTTACAACGGCGAAAATGCGGACTGTGTGTATCAATTCTCGTGCTTTGTTGTATAGTCGCCGCAGATAACGGTTGATGGACGGCCAAGGCGACTACACCCAAGACATACCCGATTCCGGTGACCGTTGAGGTAGCTATAGAGAAGGCTTAGGTCCTAAATGAAATCGAGTGCGGTAAGCGGCCTGGAATCATTTCGCATGGGCATTTCAGGGACAAAAGGGCGGTAGCGGATATGAGGGACCGAAATGACCGCTGTTGTGTGGCTGACCGTGATGAATTGTGTCATTCTTTCGCTACAAAGTGAATGAGATTGGGACCGGGGGGGGGGGGGGGAACTTCTAGTTGAGGGAACAATGTTATCAGGAGCGGATCAGGTTGGATTGAAGTGATTATACACGGTAGCTGGAGTTCGGGGATAGAGTCTGTGAGCTTCCCAACGAGGTTGCGTCCCGGAAAAGATTTTCCCAGTCTCTAAGAGAGTACACCATCGCTGTGAGTAAGAATCAAGGTGGATCAGTTCTATTGATTCGGTGCTTTGATTTATTAATTTTCCGAAAAATAACTCACAGTCCCAATACTATGTATAGCTCTCCGGGACAGAATCGCAAACATTCCCTTCATGACATAAGTCCGAGGTAGAGATCACCTCATTATCCTCGTTCTTACCGTTTACGTGTTGGAGTCCAGAGATCGGACTGAGGCACTGAACTAGCGGCGACAGACTTAGTCGACCAGACATTGACAATTACCTGGATGCCAGAGACTCAAAAGTAGCAAAAATCCATTGTCCTTTGTTGTGCCAGATAGTATTGTACTGATGTGGTTAATTTCCTGAAAACTGAACACTGGTGAGAACTTTCGAGGCCGAGGAATTTTTCAAGAACATTTGCCACTTGTTCATATAGAAGACCGAGACCACTTGTAAATCGACATGGATTGCGGCTGATAATATGTGGCGGAGAATACGCTTCGCCATTAGCCGTGAGATGGGTCGGTGGTCGATACGGATCAAGTCGTCGACGATTAGGGAGACGGTCAGAAGAGAGGCGGTAGTGATGTGCGGGCTCGGGCTTGAGCCCTGGCAAGCCCAAGCCTAGCCCGAGGCTTGAAAAGCCCAGCCCAGCCCTGGCGATGGGCTTTGGGAGGCTTAGGGCTCGGGCTCAAGATTTTGTGAGCCCAAGCCCCGGGCTCAGGCCCTCCGCCTCATCCACAAGTGAAATGTGGTTGTATGTCGAATATTCTGCGCATTCTAGTGTCATCACTCCCGAGAATACTGGCAGGCGGCCCATCTGGTTTTGACTGAGGTTAGTACTCACTGACTGGTGTCTTTTCACTATCAAATCAGCCTGAACCTATGCAGCCTGTACCTTGGTGGTGGTTCAATCCACGTACTACCGAGTGGTAGGAAGCTTTTTGGGCTATATGGTACACAATCTCATATCCCTATTTTTTCTGCGCAGCCTTCTGTACATTGGTACTCAAGCCCCGGCCCAGGCCCGAGCCCTGGGGCTTTGATGTCGGGCTCAGGCTCAAGGCTCGGGCTTCAATTTTGGCGAGCCTGAGCCCTCCAAGCCGAGCCCAAGCCCGAGGCTTTGAGCCCAGCCCGAGCCCGCGCATCACTAAGAGGCGGTAATGAGCATAAGAGAGTGAACGCTCTTGAAGAAATGCTCGTAGATGGTTGGGTCTCGAGTTTGGGTACACAAGGTGACCCAAGCCATTCGGAGTATTCGGACGGGTTCATATGAGAAGAACCCGAATCCTTCTCAGCCTAGGTCGGGATCTAGTGTCAATCTTTCTTTGATCCCGCCGTAAGTATTGTCTCCGCACGATTATACCAGCTGGACTTATTTATCACATTATACTATAGCCACGCTTTCAACGTCCCGATTGCCTTGAGATACACTGGGTCTTGCTCTAACGGCGTTACCTGTACGTATCTTCCTTTGGCTGCCAATTCTCTTCGCCGTTTGACAAGACCTTATGTCTAATAGGCGCCAATGCCAACTGCCCCACGACGGACGCGTTCCGTGTTCCCTCGGATACTCAGGCTCAGCGTGCTTGCCAGAATAACGATGTGAGTTATTCGTTCGGTCTATTTGACTCTGTTGAGTCTCGGATCTGAACTAACCCCTGTGTCGGGTAGGTCAACTTGGAGATCACTTTCTGCCCTTGAGTTTGAATCGGAGAACCTGAACTGTGATCCTGATACACGGGCTTTGGGATGGGCATCTTGAAAAAGGAAATATGATGGAAACAAATGTTTTTTAAAGAAAGGGATAGGAATTCAAGTAGTTTAATGTATGGATAAATCAATTACAATGGGTTTTTTGTCGGTTTCCAAGGTACTTACTCCGCGCTCTGTAAAGATCTGTCGACACACGAACGACTTGATTAAGACATCATTTGGCAGTCTTCCGAACTCGAATTTGACGGAGCGCTAATGTGGACCTTCGTCCATTCTTGAACCAATCTAGGGGGTACCCCACCAGTACCCATGGAATCTTGCAGCAGACTGTGGAACAACAGAAAGAGACCACTAAAGCACTCCTGATTGCCTGCACGTTTGATAGCGGGGACCAATTGCTTGCTTCCCGATTGAGGTTTCAAACAAACATACTGTAGCAAAATGGGAAGCGAAACGGAATCGCAAAATGGCCTACCGGCGGCTCAAATATCAGTATTTCTTCAATTTTGTGAGCTACATCAACTAGTCCATGGTCATGTATATCATGTTAATTTTTCCAGATTTTTGACTGTGAGCAGTGCACCGCGAGAGCTTTGAAACGTGCAACAGCATTTTTCGAGTGAAGCGAAATAGTCACGTGCAAGGCCGACTGAGCGAGGGCGAAGTTGGGCGAAGGACAACCCTCCACCGGCCACCGGTCAAAAGCGGGCTCCTGCACCTTCAAGGTCAACTCAGGGCTCCTCCAAGCGTCAACAGGTGCCAAAATATCGCACCCGCAGCTCTTTATTGACAATCTCAAGCAGTTTTTCCTTATTTTCTTGGGTTCTGGTCAGATTTTGGCCAGATACCACGACAGACCTTATACTACACGTCCATATGTATCATAGACGTTTTCTGTGTGTCAGATAATGTATATTGACCAAAAGACTTTACATGATTTGAGTGAATTTGATGAAAATAGTGCGAAATTTCGCTTCCCATTTTGCTACAGTATATAAGTGTCACTCGCGGGCTTTGGGAAGGGTTTAGTAACACTACAAATAGGTATCAAGAACAAACTATCTGAAGATTCACGACTGGATCAAGCGGAACTCGAGGATACACGTCTCCGCAAGATCCCAAACTTGAATCAGCTCCAAACTAACTTTCGTACCACTAGAGATAGATGTATTGAGCCCACTGAGTGTGATATTCATGGCCTCGGACTGACCCAAGTGCCACATACTCCTCCCATGTTCTCTCGTGGCTGTTGCGCGATGCTAGCATGTTCCACGCACCGTTGATACGACGATAGTGCAATAGACGGAACCTCACTGACGATTCTTTGTTATAAAGACGAATGCTACCGGTTCTGTAGTTGGAATAATGGCGCAGGGGCCTGGAGGTATAATGAATGGTCAGCGTAAGGCAAGGATCGAACAGACATCCTCAATCCCTACTTCATTCGAATCGTCAGCGCTCCTTGCCAAGTAGACATGTTTCAAAACAATTTCGTCTTCGAGGAACGGTGAGTTGAGGTACTAAAAGATTTTGTATGACGACTTGCGATTCACGAATACGTAGACGGCTTTGTAATGTCATAGCGCTCGCTATATCGTGAAGAATTGTAGCAGCTTCAGTGTCCAGCCAGCCGTGTAGTTCAACTCCCCTTCCTACGGCCTTCCCTCCGACGCAAGTACGCCCTCATGTTCGTCTCAGTACAGCAATGAATGCCGTTCTTCCAATTACCAGAACCATCGACCGAGGTCGATCACGTTCCTGACCGCTGGGATATGAAGGGAGCTCTGGAATACCGCCGTTGACAGGCCGTGGTTCGGCACTGGAAGACCTCCAAGAGTTCTCGCCGCATCCTACCCGATGAAGATTGGAAGCTCCCTGTTGTGGATTACAGCCGTTCAGCGCCACCAGAAACCCCTATCACGGGCATATCTAACATAACCCTCGACCAGGACTCGAACATGGAGGACGCTTCATCCTGGTCACGTCGACTCGGAGGATGTTGTGGTGGCCTGACGCTATTGAACTCAAGATAGGTTGCGTTGACTATCATTTCAATCTCTCTGCGTCTTCCTATTTATCGCTCTCGCTCTGAGTTTCTTATCAACATATGTTTCCCTTCCTTATATGCCTCTCATTTGGTGGGGGAGAGTGTAACACATATCACTTTATATGGTACATCGGCATTTTCCGTATTTCACACTCGCAGGTACATAAGCCCGTACTTCTACTACGTTTCTCACCTTTCTATTTTGCCTACTAGCCTTCTCGTAGTTACCGTCGAGCAATCATGAGCTCTATCTGGTTACGTTGCGACCTAATGCGACTGGGCGCTCAGGAAGGTTCAACACTACCCGTGTTTCATACGATCCAGACAAATAACTACTAGACACATGAAAAACCAGCCACGAGTTACAATTCCCGCTCCCTAACCTCCTCAGACTGGCAAACCCCGGTAACAAGCCCATTCTACTAGCTGTGTCAGACGATCCAACCCACAATCACTGGATGCCCACACATGCACTGGCAACGATGGTGCTCGAAGAATGTGTAGTTGATTCTCACAGTCGCTCTGCGGGAGCATCTTCCGAGCTTGCTCCCTCGAAGACTCCGTGAAATCATCATAGGGAATGATGACTTCGACCTTGAGCTCCTTGCCTTTCAAGAACTCGTCTATTTCGTTCCAGCGCTCATGAGCAGCAGGAGCAAATCCATGATCGAGAATTACGAAAATGACGGTGTGGAAATGGGTAGATGAGACCGTTTGTAGTGTGTGTAGGAGGAAGGTCATGGCGTTAGGCGTTCTGGTGACCGATTTAACATTGTGACAAGTGACAATTACTCGCTCTAAAGATGTTAGGGGGGCAAGGTCGTGTGGTACTGAAGAGGGATAAAGTTAGCGGCAGGCTGGGACAAGATGACGGTATGGACATACCTGGTCGATATTGGTCTCCTACATAATAAAAGTCAAACTCAAAATGCAAAGTTTGGGTCTCTCTGCCAACGCCGCCGAAAGAGGGCTCGAAGCATGGATCGATGTCCATGAAGGAAAGAAGTTTGAGTGGACGAGAAGGCTGAGTCGAGAACCAGCTATCGAATCCTTGGCCTTTTGGCGGACGACTGTTGGGATGGCGTTGGTTGATGAGATGCAAGGATGCGAGGGTGGAGGGCAGGGCAGGTAAATCGGGAGTTTCTGAGCTTCGTTTGCCACTGACTCTAAGATGGAGAGCTCGGAGTTGTGGAAAACAACAGATTAAGCAGATGAGTGGCGCAGACTTGTCGCAATTTACGTCAAGATGAAGGCTGACGACATGGGTGAAGGTAGAAGCAATGAGCCCTCCCACGTCATTGTTGAACGAGCAGAGCCCATTGTAATCAAACACCCCCTGAATCCTGAGGCTCTCCAATCCGACTAATTTGCCTTTAAGACGAGAAAGCTCCATCAAAAGGTCGTGGAAACGATAGGCATAGTATTCTACCCTCCAATGGTCGGAAAGCGAGAGAGTGAGGTAACGTAGGAGTCCCAATGTATCCGAATCGATGAACGCTGAAACAAATTCCGCAGCCCTCTGCAGGCCATCAGAATCGGTTGCAAACTCGAGGTCTTTGATCATATGCGCTCGACAGATGTATGCCCAAGATTTGCAGACGAGAGAGCAACTACAAAGATGCCTCGTATCCCATCAGTCGTGTTGTAATATCTTGGAGGCCAGTTCGAGGGGTAAGGTAGACATGAGGTTACCATGAGGTTGTGGTGATGGTGGTGGTTCAAGTAAAAGAGGGGTGTAACGGGTCCTTACTTCTCACCGAGTCATACGTGTAGACCTCTTTCTATCCTGTAAAATAGACGAGATACGGTAGGTTGTACGACGATGAAGGTAAGAAGAAAAGATGAAAAAAAATAAATAAAAGTAAATAGAAGAGATATAAGGTAAGCTTCCGAATGACCGGGGACTACAATAACCGGGAGCGTTACAAGGGGAATACGTTGCATGACCCTTTTTAGATCATTCACGGCCTGCCAAGCGTTCTCCTATCCGGATTCGCCCTGCTCATCCCTGACCCGAGTCAAAAGCATGCCGAGTTATTTCACGAGTCACAGGTGCTACTTCGACACCACACACCAATCAATTCGTATAGGCTACTTTACAACCTAAAGGATACAAAACCCCACTTATCGTGGGATATTACTCCTCCTCCCCACTCGCACCACTACCGCTCACACTCTTCTTACCCTTCACATCTTTACTCTCTCGCCTCATCTCGTGGCACCCCAGCTTCATTGACATCAACCTCAACAGGATGCCTACTCGTCATTGCGATCATCACCGACAGGTACCCTCCCCATCTTCCGGTTCGGCGATGAAGGTGAAGGTAATATCTGTGGTGATAAGTCTTCTTGGGGGGCTGGATTGAGATACGTATATTGGAACACGGGGTCGGAGAGTCTCGCCCAGGGAGGTACGGACGGTGGTGGGTTAGGCGAGTCTAAGGCGAGGTGCTCGATATCGAAGGTGAGGGCGGGGTAGAGCGAGGGCTTGATCGAATGTTGATCGTATGCGACCGAGTTCTCTGTCTCACGTATCCCTGGCGCTGGGGTTGGGAAGAGAGGTAGACAATTGGTTTGCGGTGCCGTTGCCGTTATCGAGGCTGGCGGAGGACGTGTTGTTTAGGTTGTTCAAGGTGTCGGAGGGACATTGGCTAGGGTGAAGGCGAGTGAGCGAATTTCCGAAGTAAGAAGACAGAATCAGGAAGAAAAGATAGTCGAATGGTATGTCCCATGAACGATTGAAACAGGGCAGACTAGAACAAGCAGAGATTGCGCCCATACCAATACCCGAGATAGGCAAGGAACAAAGAAACAATGAGAGGTAATGCTCTGTTGGAGCATTCGGCATGAGCAGGGGGCGGTGAAAGTACAAAGAACAAAAAAACCTGCAGACAAGAGCAAGCACAGCATGTGCCCATACACCAAGAACGACCCGCACAGAACGAGGCAGAAAACGGGAAGCATCACCACGCCAAAAAACGCTGTATTTGGGGGAAGCGTACTAGGCGAGGGTGCACAGAGAATAAAACAATAGCAAAGAGGGCAAAAGATTGGGATAACTCTTTACAATCGTGAACAACGTAGACGAGAGTTCCGCTAGACGAAGAAAGCCAGAACGAAAATGCGAAAGCCGAAGATTCGGGAAACGGAGACCAAGGCAGGCACCCTACTCGAGCACGCCAAAAAATCCACCAAACGTATGGAATGGGGTAAATCAACCCAGAGGAGTCGAGAGATAGCACTCTGAGGCTCCAGTGCCCAAAGAAATCCAACGGATATGGCTCAGACTTGGGAGAGCGGGTTGAAAACGTGGCAACCGGCAACCATCTCCAACACCAACAAAGCACTAGCAGCTCGGAAGCCGTGAGCGTGAAACTACGCGAAAAGAGAGGTGACAAGAACGCCAGAACAAAAGAGGACTGTAGATTCCCAGCAAAACGTTCAAACCCGCAACAAGCACTGGGTCTGCCCTCCACAGTCAAGCAAGAGCTTAGCAAAGAAGAGGTCAGCAAAACTCCCCGATACCTCTGTACCGCGAGTACACGCGCAAAACAATCTCAGAGAGGCCAAACAAAATGCAAACGGGCGAGGAAAACAGAAGTAAACACTTGGTCTTCACCGTGGGCATCAAAAGTCCACCAAACACCACGGTCGTGGCGATAGATGGAAAGAACGGGGAGAAGAGTTCGAAGCGCTCGGTGTGGAGCAACGGCGACCCAAAAATAAACCCTTCTAAGACCAAAAGGACGACAATCTGCAAGATCACAAAGATTATGCATGACAAAGCTCTCCCTATACACTGCGGAGCCACGGGCTGCGCCCAAATCGCCCGAACGGGGCCATGACCGGTACAAAGCCAAGAGACCAGCCGAATAAAACGAGTGCCCTCAAGAAATTCGGTCTGTATGGACGTCGAAACAAAAGGGCCCAGCGGTGTTATAAAAACGAGATGGAAAATGAAGAAAAGGGGGGTGAATGAGACCCAATTCGAACCAAATGACAACTCACAAGAATAAAGAAGCACTCGTATTGCCAAAAATGGTGTCTCCTCTGCTATCTCCTCCTCTGTTCGGTCTGTCTGTCGGCATTGATGGTGGAAACGGCTCTGAGAACATCTGTGATACCGAAAACGTGCTCGAGGCTGTCGATGTGAAATTCATACTACCACTGCCGCTTAGATCTACTGTTGAAAAAGGATTCAAGGGTCATATCGAACGGATGTGAAAAGGGATGATGGTAGTAAGAAAACAAACGGTGCATACAGTTCCAACAGCCAATTTCGGGTATTTATCATCACAAATGCTGTGCAACCTCTTCCGTCATGTAACGCGACCACAATCTTCCGACAGTATGTTTGGAGGGATTGTTCAGAGCTTGGCTGAGCCCTCGTGCAGCGCAAGATTGTGTTTCTTAGATACACAGAATGGTCTAGCAAAAGAAGCTGACCACATCCGAAACAAGACCTAACTTTACCAGGAGTATAGGGTACAAGTGCAATGCCAATCCATGGTTTTCTATCCTTAGAATAAAGACACCTTAGCCTCTCTTCAACTCTCCTTAAATTATCTTAACCATCTTGGACCAACGAGTCCAGGAGCTTCTCCCTCGAGGGGGAACACAACGGTTGAAGTAAACGGGTATGAGATGTAGGCCCGCGCGACAAGCTTCAGCCTTCTTTACGCTAGTTCCTTCCCAAGACTTCTTTATGGCATTACAAAACTTCCGCCCAGCCCTTGCAAAGTCTTCTGGGGCCCCGTTAAGAGCTTTCGCATCTTGTGGGGGAGGGAGATCCGGACGATGGAAATCTAGCCACAGCATCGGGTTGCGGGTGAGGATCTCATGCGATGAGTGATGGGATTGTTGATAAGTTTTTACTATAGCCGTGAGGCTCTTTATCTGAGCATGAGTGCCCGAGTAGCCGTCAAGGATTGAACACTTGAGGTTTGTGTCGTTAGATCGCAGATCCAGAGCGTTAGTCATAGAAGAGGATATCAAGAACTTACCGCAACTCTTGAGCACGTCGAGGACACTCTTCGTTGTGCTGAGTCTTCCAGTCTGAACGCTGTCGACACAGGGAAGATGGTCGACTGCTGCTGCAGCCGTGGTGCTGGTAGCAAGGCCCTTTGAACTGACAGTGAAGGTCGGTCGTGTTTCCCTGATGCTCGATTGGGACTTTCGAGGATCCTGACAATGTCCTGTGATTAGAATAGCCATACTCGCCTTGAGTTCCTTGTCCTCCATACTCATCCAGTCATCTGACGTCTCAATGCTTGTATTTTCAAGATAGCCTGACTCGAATAATATTCACGTATCTGCGAAAGAAGTGGACATGATAAAACCTCCACAGCTGGCCCTCTTCCAAATTGCTTCGGAACCATCTTGTCAATGAGGTGCTAACGTTCGAATATCCCAGCCTCACGAGAAGATCCTTTGCCCTCTCTTCCAGCCTACCGGATCCTTCTTTAGAAATGCTGACGGTGTCTCTGCACTTATCAATTAATCGGTGAAGCGTTATCGCCAAGAATTGAATCTAGTCAAAGGGGGTCAGTCTACCTATGTCGCGTCGATCCGGGAAAAAAGGAAAAACAATTGGTCAACTAACCCTGAATTGGTCCTCGTTAATCAGCTCTTCGGCGGTCCCAAGCCATTCATGAATGACAGGGAAGTTCTAATGCGTTGAAAGTAACAGTAAGTTCGAGAAGATTTCTTGAATACTCAGAAAATCGCTGACCCTCAGTACTTCCCCATCCCGCCCGTCGAGGCGCTCGCCGAGCCGTCGGCCCAGGAACAACGCCAACCGCTCAAGGATGTCGACGTCCTCTTCCCATGTCAAACTTTCCATCCAAGTGACTCCTACTTGGACACCATCCTCGATTCTCAGACGACGAATCTCCATTTCATCCAGCATATGCGCATGCGGATTATCGAGGTAGACCTCGAGATCGAGAGAGAGTTGGCGTGAGTGGGCAGCATCGAGCACTGCTGGCAAGGGAGGGTATAGCTCGCAGGGAACAATACACTTGGGATACTCCTGAACCACCTTGATATGTTTGAGGCTGGGTAGCAAAGGATCGGATGCGTCGGAAATGCGAGTGAAGATGTACCCGGACAAATGTCCTTCGAGTGTAATCTCGGTTACTTGTGCCCCGACAATGCGGAGCAGGTTCTCCACCACGATCTCGTTCAGTCCTATTGAGCTAATCGAGATCGAGCGAAGTTGACAGGACGATCTGTCAACCATCTCCATAATCCGTGGCGCCCATTCCTTGTCACGGTTGTCCATCGGAATGATGAGGGTATGTAAGGATGGCACGTTGAACAAGATGCAATCATACGGATATGTAATTTGGAGTGTTCGTAGCTTCGGTAAGGTTCGCAGGAGATAGCCAAAGTCTCAACTGCGATCGTCCAAAATCAATGTCTCCAGATTAGCGCATCGTGAGGCCACCTGGGTAAAATCTCTACGGCTGGAAAACCGAAGGAAGGTGACGTTTTCCCAGACAAGCTGTTCCGGTGGGGCAGCGGGTATTCGCCCATGGCTAATGGATTTGAGTTTCGGAGCAGTGGTGGCCACCCACTTAAGGAGGTTGCGGAGTTGATACCTGTCCTCCCCGCCCTCAAAGAAGGGAAATTGCAGAGAAAGGGCTTGCAGGCGCTCCAGACGCCGGGTGTCCAAGTCCTTGCTTGGTCTGGGAAAAATAGGTGACATATCGTGGTAGCCGACCTTAGAAGCAATCTGAAGGGAGACCCATCGCGTACAGGTACCTTGCAGAGCATCAAAGAGAGCCTGCCAGGGAACCAATTCACGATGTAGAACACCTCCGGGAATCTTTATCTGAACTCGCAGATTGTGGCCTGATGATCTCTCCAGCACGCTATTCAAGAGTTGAGCGCACTGAGCTGTTTCCACACCTTCCCGAGAAAGCTTCGTAAGGTCGAAAGAGATATTCGTCCAAAGATCAGGTTCGTTCAGGGCAGTTTGACGCCAAAACCTATGAAACAAATCAACATAAATGTGATACGCAATATCTCATCGATCACAGATCAACGCACCGGCACACCCTCGTCAATGTCCATGGTGTCTCAGATACATCGAACGTACACTTGGGAAGTCGGAGGAATATCTCGCGAAGGATTTCTGTGGGCACCTCTGCGTTCCAGCTTATGCGACTAGAATCTTCCATCAATAAAGCTGCTGCTCGAAGTTTAGGATCGTGAATGAGGTCAGTATAGGGTGGCTCGAGCTGTCAATCTTAGACCTTCACTTGCCTCAAAACTGGCCTGCTACGTCGGATGGTTGTTTGCGGAAGAGAAGCAACACTTCCCACGGTACCGATGAGCTCATTATTCCCGCTACTGTTAAGTAGTGGGTTTAAGCGAAACGGACGAAAATTTTGAAAAGCCAACCTCGAAAAAGTCATGCTTTTTGCACGTGAGCGCACGTGAGCCTCCTAAACGTCAACTTTAACGCTCGCCATCACCTTCTATCGACCCAACACGGTCAAGTGTTCCTTAGTGGCTGACACTCGTCTCAGTTCTTTTTGCCGTGCGACGGAGCACAACAAAAGTTCTTTACAGGTCGCGCATACCTGCGAGCCAAGATTCAGTAATACTATACCTAGACCACTTCACATGATTGACCTCTCCGAAACAACGTCTGGGAAAACAAAATATTTTTAGATTAAGACAATCTCATTCAATGATGAAACTCACCGCAGAGGAGTCTCAAACACCTCCATCTTGATAATTCCTCCTTCCCACATTTCCCTGTAACGATGTATTCCGACAACCTCCATTCCTCAATGCAGTTCGAATTACAAACAGTGCACGTTTTGTTCTCTGGCCTTTCTGCCGTTTGACATTTGACACTTAACTATCATACCTTTCTCTCAAGTCTCCGAACTCTCAGTCTCTCTCACTGGGTCTCAGTTGACTGTGCCCAAGGCACCGAAGGTGCCCCCCCGCGGCTGCGAGGAGCCAGCCGAAGGCTGGCGACGAGCAGCTGCCATAGATAGAATGGCAAGTTCTGTTCGTTCTAACTTTCATTTTATTTTATTTGCTGTACGTTGTATAATCAATTTACTTTGCTAATTGAACATTGTTCCGGGTGGGGCCTTGCAAGTCAGTGTGAGCTTGATTGTTTTGTTTTGTTCTTGGTTGACTGCAGGCAGCAGGTAAATAAAAATTGTAGATGTTGGTCGACACCAACGGGCTTTGAAGGGCCCTTCGAGCTGTAGGTTCCACAGATTCGGTCCTGCTGCAAGATTTTGTCATTAGCGGGGGTTGCCGCTCGCCGGCGTCGTCATCAGCGAATCGGCCCGCGTATAAAATGTATGGACCATACATCTCCATACATCCTCATACATGTATAGGAAAATGGCACCTGCATAATTGTTTATGGAGAGCATTTGCCCGCCAGTCATGCATTGCTATACATTTCATACATTGTACACATCCAGATTCTGTTCGGGGTTTTACTAGTTTCACCGGGGGCACGCACCGTGTGACTTGGGGTCTAACTCACACCGTGTGAGTT